>JAIFZK010000022.1:8040000-8087500 GCA_027481765.1 Tenualosa thibaudeaui
TCAGCTCACTGACATTTGGGGGTATGTGTGTATCCCTCTTTGTCTCTTTTTCCATCTCTCTTTCTCCTCTTTGTGTGTGTGTGTGTGTGCGCGCGTGTGTGTATGTGTGCATGGTGCTGGGTAGTGCTTGACATATTTTAGCCTAGTTAAGATGTTATCATTTGACCAAGACTTGTTAGTGTTTTATGCCCCTGACTGAGGGCCCTTATAATAAGTATAATAGTAAATATACATTTCATACACAACACAACACAAATGTATGGATGTATGATATGACCCATCAACATAAAGCATACTCATTCATATTAATGAATACCTAGACAAAGAAGCATCTCACAAATGCAAAAAAACCCAGTTACACACACACACACACACATAAATACACAATTAAACACAGAGAACACAGTAAGAATACACACAAGTAATTAAGAGCTGTCCAAATACTGCATCTCAATTAATTAAAACTTTAAAAAAAATTCAAATGATGTGTCTTTATTGTGCTTTTCAGTCAGCTTTTCAAATGACAGTTTAGGTCTTTTGATGAAAGTGTTTACATACACTTAAGTATCCTGAATGATTGGGATATTAAGTATCCTGGCTTTGCATTTCTGCATGTAAACACCTTTTCCCAAATGCAGTATTCTGAATAAGCGCTTAACCCAGTTTCTGAGAAATTGGGATATGCTAGGTGGTGTACTCTGAAAGAAACCGGGATATTATAGCTTTATCCTGATTTCTGACAGCTGCAGAGAAAGATTCTAGAGTGTGAGGTCTGAGAGTAATCACAGACTGTACTCTTAACCACTGGATGCTCACCATATGATGTTCATAACTATGAAGCTTTAGAGAAAAATGCCAGTCTATCCACCAAAAGCTAGGCCTTGAATCCCCATGACGACCGTTCATCAGCGATCTGTTGTTACCATGGAAACATTTATGATACAATAATGCCCCAAACATTCTGAAGTTATGGAGACAGTTCCCACGCTTTGCAGACTTCCCTTGTTTTACACGGCCTGGCAAAATAAAAGTAACGCTACCATGACCGAGGAGATGGTTTAAACTTAAACATATTTCTACATGGGATGAGATGAAAACACGTTCTAAAAATAAATTCTTAAAGGAAAAGTCTGGTGGAAATCTACTTAAATCCCTGTTGCTTGAGCTCACTGAGTGCTGTTGGTAGTTTGGTAGATTGTCATTACAATCACTATATTATCATGGTATGCAGTGTGGACGTTATCATTCATATTACCCAGAACAATACTTATACACAATAACTATCATTTTTGTTGTTATTGTTACAGTTATTGTTGCTAGACTGAATGGCCCTTTAGACCTTCCATGTGTGGCCTAGAGTGCTACTACAGACTGTTGCACACTGTGAAACTGCACTTTCAACTGGGCAGTTGTCTTCTGTCCCAACTGCCCCCCGGTGGCTTGGGTTACCTGCTTGATGCGGGTCCAGTAGAACACTCCTCCTGTTTATTTACATGCACAAAGCGACTATCGCCATGACAATGGAACACAGAGAGGCCATGAGAACAGGGCTGGAACCCTACACTATTGGAGCCATCAGATCCGACGCGGCCCTCCACCCTCCAACCCCAACCCTGTGCCCTGGAGACTTCGGCCCAGGCCCGCCTTTTGGTCGGGGTCCACGTGTTGTCCTCTGTCCTCTGCATTTGCACTGGCATGGCTTCACAACTCCCACTGGGAAGAGGGCAGCAGGGAGCGTAACTCAGATGGATATCTGAACCCCCCCCCACCCCTCCTCCTCCCACACATCATGGAGCCTGAAGGGGGGTTTCCCAGCCTAATGTAATACACCCCCCACCCCACCCTACACTCCCATGCACAGACACACACACACACACACTCAAAGATATATACATGCGTACACACACACAGACCACACATTCACACACACACACACGCACACATACACAAACACACACACAACCTTTCCCTCAGGGTAGTCAAAAGTCAGGGGCAGGTAAGCTGAGCTGTGGTCCTTGAGTTAGTGTTTCGCCCCTCTGTGTTCTTTCTTTCTCTGTGTCACTCTCTCTCCTCCTATTAAAGTGTTTTCCTACCTCCCTCTCACTCTCCCCCTCTCTCTCTCTGTCTATCTGTGTGGAAGGGTGATGTGGGTTCCCTTTCTCTGTGTCACTCTATTTCTCTTCCTGTTAAACTCTCTCTCTCTCTCTTTCTTTCTTTCTGTCTCTTAGTTGGTCTGTGCAGGGGTACATTAAACAGGGGCAGAGAGGTAAAGTACATATGTAGAGTGCAGTTTGTTGGGTAGTGGGTGGTCTCTCTCTCTCTCTCTTCTAAAATTAATTATATTTATTAGTTCTATTTATTTCTGTTCATGTTTGCATTTCTGTATATCCTTGCTTACCAGATGCTTTTGCTGTAACTTTACCCATTATGTCTTTTATGGCTGTACAAAGAGCATCAGCATCAGTGAATTTGAACCAGAATGCTCAGAACCCCTGAGGCTTCTGGGAATAGTAGTTTTCAAAGTGACACTGCGGATCAGAAAAAAAAACAATCAACTATATGATGGGAAGTGAGAGGGAAAGAGGAGGGAGAAATTGGAAAAGAGAAGCTGAATATCAAAGAATCAAAATATGATAGTGAAATAGATAGTTGGAAATGGATGAAAAAAGGGAAAAATGAACATCAAAAGAGCGAAAAGAGAAAAGTGTGAGATGACCGGTAGTAACTGACAAAGAAAGAAAGAGAGAACAAGAAATGGTAACAGAGCAAGAGAGAGAGAGAGAGAGAGAGAAAGAAAGAAAGGCTGTGCATTCCTTAGAAAGACACTAGGAACTGTGCCGCAGAAGGACCACCACAGAGACAGTGTGAACAGAGAGTAAATAAATCTGAAGGGTCGACAGTCCAGAGGCTTCACAGTGTGTATGTGTGTGTGTGTTGTGTCTTAGTGAATTCATGTGTATGTGTGGAAGTGGAATTGTGTGTGTGTGGACTCATGTGTGTATGTTTGTATGTATGTATGTATGTGCATTTGTCTGTGTGTGTATATGAGTGTGTGTGTGTTTGTTTGTGTATTGGGGGGGTGGGGGTGGGGGCTGATGGGGGCACTCAGTCTGGTAACCTGCTATGTGCCAGACACTGTTTAAACATGGATATGACATGTTTTAGCACATTTTCAACTCAAATAAACAAAGGACTGTGAGGCCCAACTAGGCCATCCATTCTACTGGCCTGGACAGACAGAAAAGTTACAAGGGGAAGTCTATGGCCATTTCATTCATTCATTCATTCATGTTTTCATAGATGTTTTTGTGAGTGCCTGAGTGTGTGCATGTGTATGTGTGTACGCAAGTGTGTTTGTGTATAGAATAGTTATTTTGGCATGTTTGTGCTTGTTTGAATGCTCGCGTGCAGTGTTTGTTATGTGGTGTGTGCGCTGTGTACATTTAAAGCGGGTATGTAAGCATCCCTTTTTGTATGTGTGTGTGTGTGTGTGTGTGTGTATGTGTGTGTGAGTGTGAGTGAGAGAAAGAGAGTTCCTGTTTTGATTGTTGTATATTTCCATTTGATTCCTTGGTAGAATGTAAGTGCGTGTGTGCATGTATGTTGCATTAATGTGTGCATCCTTGTCTTTATATGAACTTTTGCTTCTGCATATGTGTGTGTATGTGTGTGCATGTGTGTGTGTGTGTGTGTGTGTGTGCGTGTGTGTGTGCATGTGTGTGTTCCTGCAGTGTGTGTTTTGGCATTCAGCAAAAGGTTGGGAAAGTGAAAAGCAAAGCAATGACCCGTGAAAATGTGAAGAAACCTGATCTGTCCAACAGCAACAGCAGACCACCCCCAACCATACCTCCTCTCCTCTCTCCACTTTTTCTCCTGTCTTCTTTTTCTCCTCACCACTCTCCTCCTCTCATCCCATCTATCTCTTTTGTTGTTGTTGGTATTATTAGTATAATAATTATAGCACATTTATGAAATGCAGATGGGGTAGTGGTAGCTTAGTGGTTAGGGGACCTGGCTAGCCTGGAAAGTTGTGAGTTTGAATCCCGGCTGTTACCATTGTGCCCTTGAGCAAGGCACTTAAACCTAAGTAGCTCCAGAGGAGACTGGTCCTGAACAATTGATAGTTGACAAATGTAAGTCGCTTTGGATAAAAGCAGCTGCTAAATGCATAAATAAAAATGCAAGGTCACATTATATTGGACAAACGAAGAAGAACACACACACACATACACACACAAGAAAGCATTGAGTTTATGTATAGGTGGTGGAGGAGAGGAAGGAAAAGAGAGGTTTTGAGATTTGAAGAGCAGTCACCAAGCTTTGGGGCCATGCAAGGACCTGCAACCCAGTGTAGCCACTGTTCTCTTCTTCCATCTCTACAATTACATCTCTCTCTCTCCCCCCCTCTTTCTCTGTCTATCTACTGTCCTCTTCATGTGTCTCTCTGACTCTGTCTCTATCTAGTACACAGGGTAAATGCATACTCCTCCGTGTGTGTGTGTGTGTGTGTGTGTGTGTGTGTGGGGTGGGGGGCATCCTTGACAAAGACAACGATTGCAGGCCACATAATTCCAAACAGGCCTGACAAGTCCATGCCAGTTCACCTGCCTGGCTATCGTAACGTGACTGAATGAACCTCAGAGATTTCCTTGTAATCGACCTTGTAAGTGTGCACAAATACACGGGTGGCCCAGCAAATATTACAAGCACATGATTCACC
The DNA here is from genome assembly GCA_027481765.1 of Tenualosa thibaudeaui. Lineage (NCBI taxonomy): Eukaryota > Metazoa > Chordata > Actinopteri > Clupeiformes > Clupeidae > Tenualosa > Tenualosa thibaudeaui. Next base: position 8,044,721 of record JAIFZK010000022.1, read on the forward strand.
TTAGTCCGTTATCATGTCATAGTAACTTGTGACACAGGAAGGAAAAACAACTCATTACTGTAATGGCCTCTTTTTCATATAAGGCTGGTTTCTGGCTCGATTTATAATATAAAGATCAGTTGAATGCAATGACTGCTAATCCCCAGTTTTAGCTTTGGACAAACAAAGGACAGACTGTAGCCCAGGAAGGGCCTGTTTTGTGTAAGTACGTGTTTGAATTCCAACTCGCTCTAAATAAACAGCTACAGGTTGATGTAGGAGCCTGTCCTTTCAGAATCTACTCTACTCTATGTGTGTGCATGTAATGTGTGTGTGTGTGTGTGCATGCCTGTGCTGTGTCTGAATGGTTGTTTGCTCTGTGTGTGTATGTGTATGTTTGGCTTTGTGTGTGTATTTGAGAGAGAGAGAGAGAGAGAGAGAGAGAGAGAGGGCATATGTATGTGAGCATGTGAGTTTGTTTGCATTTGACCTGTGTGTGTGTGTGTGTGTGTGGGTGTGTGTGTGTGTGTAACTGCTCATACCCTGTGACAGCATCATTGACACTGCATTATTTTATAATTGAAAGGAATTCAAGAGTGTTTAAAAAGTCACACAAATCTCTCGAGATGAACAACTGAAGGAGTTGCGAACACCCAACTGTGTAAGAGCCTTTAGTAGAGGCTGTCAACACAAGGGCTTAGCTGCAGTGCACTAGAAAAATATATACCTTCAGTGAGGTCTGTACTTAAGAGGTGACCTTGCAGTCTAAGAGCACTGTTTTCTTTCACAGCACACACAGATACACACACACACACACACACACACACACACACACACACACACACACACACACACAGACACACACACACAGTTGTGCGCTCTCACATACATACGGATGCATACGCATACAGTATACAGCCCAGGGGCACACACACACACAAGCACACACACACACACACACATACATCTGTTTACCCTGCGTCAGGTTTCTATTATGCATTTTCCAGCAATCTTGTGAAAGAAACTGGGAAAGTCGTGTGTGTCCGACTCTTGCTCGTCTTGGCGTGTAGTCTTCATTGTACAAGATCACACACAAACACTCACACACACGCACTGACACACACACACACACAAGGCGTGGCTGAATTCCAAACACAAAAACAAACACATGTGTGCTCAAAGACTATCCCAAAAAGATTGCAGCTGTCACTGTAGTACTACAAGGTTTACAACAGTGAGGGCTTAGGTGCCTTGTTCAAGGGAACACTTCAGCTGTGGTCCACTGGAAATGAACCGGCAACCCCCAAAGACATGAATATAACAAATTGTTTATAACAAATTTAAAACAAATATAACAAATTTAGAATATAATTTAAAAATAAGCAAGTGTGTGCCAGTGTCATTACATTATATTTGATGTTTGTAGGCCTGAGTCTAATTAGTACGGATGTAACGATACACTCAACCCACGATGCGATACGATACAATATGATACAATTTTATATATTTTTAATGCAGACAAATTATGATTGAATATGATAATAATTAGTAATTAGGCACCTGTTGCTTTTCTCGCATTTCTCGTATGAACCTAATGTTACAGGACCTCGGTGAAACAAACTTTGTTTCTATGCAAGGTGTTAGTGGAAATCAGTAGGCTGCTGCAGATGTTGATTATGTTTTCTAGTTCATCAGTTTAAATAAATATTCAAATTATAAATATGCAAACATTAAATAAATAATAAATATTCAAACAATACATATTCAAACAACCTGAACAGAACCTTCATTGGGTTATAGAGGATTATAGAGATTGTCTTGCAATATGCTTTCAGTTACTAGGCTAACATTAGGCTGCTAGGAGCCATCCAGGACATCTGTTTCACACGTTACAGCTGCACCTACTTGACATACTCCAGTGTCTATTCTTTGCCCTAGTTGCTCTAGGGGAGACTGGCCCTGAACAGCAAATGACAAAATGTAAATGTAAATTTTGAACAGTAGTCTTAATTACCTAAGGCACTGGGGATGGGTAAATTAACCAGTGGTGGAAATAGGTGAAGATCTTATGCTTCTGGAATGTCTGCCGTCTCACTGTGTTTCAGGTGAACTCCTCTTGCGCAACAGTGTGGTGCTACCTAGTTTCTCAGTATCTGACTAAGTGTTGGCACATCACAGACACACATGCATACATACACACACACACATAAAAGAGAGGCGACACCCGAACCCCATCCAACAACATGACTATGGGTGACGCAACTTTAAAGTATGTGTGCCATGAAATACACACACACACACACACATAAACATAAAAACAAAATAACATGAAAAAAAATTCCATGAGTATGTGCTTTGTCATAGGTTGCATGATCAAACCACTCCCAACTGGTTGCATCTCTCTTTCTCTCTCTCTCTCCCTCTCTCTCTCTTTCTCTCTTTCCTACTAAATTGGTGGTGTGACAACTGACTGCATCACTCCTCTACTTCCTGACACCAGCATCTGTTGCTGTGATTGCTGTGGGCTGGCAAGTATGTATATCTGGACTTGATTAAACTCATACTCACTCATACTCACACACGCCACATGTCCAGTCATGATTAAGCTTCATAGCAGAACTCTTTAACTTGGATTGGAGATCTTCAAGCAGTGTTTACAGGGAACACGAGCAGAGATCTGTATGTGACCTATCCCACTGATGGAGGAGTATAGGAGAGCTCTTTTCTGTGTGTGTGTGTGTGTGTGTGTGTGTGTGTGTGTGTATGTGTGTGTGTGTTTGTTTGTTTGTGTGTGTATTGAACTTTCTTGAGAGAGAGAGAGAGGGCAGATTTGTGTAAAACCCAAATCTCTCCCTCACACACACACACACACACACACACACACCTCTCTCTCATTGCCTACAATTTCTTTGTTCTTATCCCTTCCTCTGTGATAAACTCCTGCCTCTAGATGAAATGTAACATCACTATTGGTGAAGCTCCTACAGGAAGTACAGTCACCTGAGGGTGTAAATGACAAAATTTACAGTACACAAACTAAGTTGCAGAACAGCCTTTAGGGCAATTTTTACAAGAGGACACACACACATACACACACACACACACACACACACACACACACACAAACAGCTTCCCTTCACACCACAAGTTCTACACACATACACACACTTCTACTGCACAGCTATTTATTAGTTTTAAAGCCCCGAAGGCTTTAGGGTACAGCACATGGAGATCCTGGAGGAAAACACACACACACTCACACACACACACACACACACAACTACAGTAAATAAATGACCTTCCGTGCCAAGTCCTGATTGTTATCAGTGACCCCTGCACACGGGGGACTATGAGGAAGCATACCTTTTATACGATGGCCTAAGCACACTCAACAAACAAAGAGTATTGTGCATATACAATGCTATAACTTAGCATTGTGAGGAATATAGGGGAGCATTGAGCTAACCAAATCAAAGTTTGTGGAGGCTAAGAATCCTGCCCATGGCATTACAGTAAAATATCATACAACTACATTTTATTTATTATTTGCATTAATGCATTTATTATTAAATTAGCTGTAGTCAGACTTTTGACCTTTCAAATGGATTTGTCATATCTGTAAATTATTTGTACTCAGACTTTTGACTTTGCACATTTTCCTGTTATTGAAATGAGGGCCCCTGGACAAAATCTACAGGGCCCTACAGGAGGGAAACTCTATTAGTAGGTCTTATTCATTAAATGGTCTTATGAGGAAATCTGTTCTTAAACTACACTTTTCTGAATGCAAATACATACACATACACCCACACACACATGTAGGGGAAAACGTCATCTGCCCAAACCCCATCCATTTCTATGACATCTTTTTAAGTAATGTATCTTCTCCTATGACACCCTCTCTGCTGTAAGTGTCAAGCTCTCTGACATGGACAGGCAACCTCTGACCTGCCCCCTAGTGGTCACTTACAGGGGCGTGGCAGCAGACTATACCATTTTGTCATACTGCATACTGTAGGAGTCTTCCCTTTTCACCAAGGCCATAAGACTGGCCCCCTTGGCCACATATGGAGGCGAATTTAGTGTACTACATGCTATGCACTAAACTATTCTTACCAATCCTGACAACAGGCACCATGGAAAGTATACACTTTTCTAGCGTACCATCCTGGTGTATGAGGTGTGGTGAAAAGGTTGTTATTGCAGGTATATGAGTTACAACAGTTTACAAGATGAGTTTCATGGGTTTACTGCATTTCACATGAATAATTGTGCTCTCAGCACCAGATGACAACAGCATTATGCTCTCGTCGTAACTGTAAATAGTAACACTGAACAAACATGTTAGAGGCTATACTGTTACAGTAATAATAAAAAACACACACCTAGTATAGAAAATGTATTACCAAAAAAAAAAACTCTGTAATGGGTTGCTAAATGCATGGCAAGTGAAATACTGCAAAAATGTGTGTGTGTGTATGTGTGTATGTGTGTCTGTGTGTGTGTGGTATGTGTGTGTGTGAGAAAAAGAAGGGTTGTTGGGGTTTAGTGTATAGCGTGTGCAGCACTGAGAAAAAGGGCTGCCTAATATGTGTTTTAGTGTGCTGTGTGTGTGTGTGTGTGTGTGTGTATTGATGTGTGTGCATGCTGCACTGGGGAAAGGGGTCCCTAATGTGTGTTTTAGTGTAAAGTGTGTTAATGTGCTGTGTCTGTGTGTGATGGACTAGGGAAGGGGGTCCCTAATATGTGTTTTAGTGTGCTGTGCTTGGTGTGGGGTTTGACTATGAAGCTCAGCAGGTGTTGTGGAGGCTCTCGCAGGTATGCGGCAGCACCAGGCTTTCATTTACTCAAGTCAGGCTCGGACGAGAGCAGGAGCCAAACACAAATAAACTGGGCGCCCTCCAAAGCTAGCACAGCTGAGGTGGCTTTGTGTGTGTGTGTGTGTGTGTGTGTGTGAGTGCATGTGCATAGTGTGCATAGGTATGTGTGTGTGTGTGTGTGTGTGTGTCTGTGTGTGTGTGTGTGTCTGTGTGTGCGTGCATGTGTTTGGGAGTGTGTGTGTGTTTGTATGCATGTAAGGAGTCAGAGGTGAAGGTTTATTCTTTTTAGTTATGTACACAGTCAAAATAAACTGACCCAAAAGACCACCTTCAGTTTCACAGTAAATCAATTAGGAGGCTCAGAGAGCCATGCAGAAAAATAAGTAGAGAGAAGGAGAGATGGAGAGAGGGATAGAGAGGTGATGAGAAAGGAGAGTCAGTGAGAGGAAAAAAAGTCAGGGAGAGTGAGATAGAAAAAATGAGTGAGAGTCAGGGTGGGTGTAACATTCCTCTCTTTTATTGATTTCTCAAATACACACACACACAAACACACACACACTCACACACACGCATGTGCATGCACACACACACATAAACAGTCACACAATCATGCATGCGCATGTGCAGATGCATAAATGTAAAACACACATCCCCAACACCCCCAGCCACACATGCACACACACACACACACACACACACACACACACTTCATGCCAGTTGTACATGTTCTGCACCTATGCATATTTGATGACCCCTGCTACAGCGTGTCGTAATGATTGTAGAGGCCTGTTTTGAGTCACTCTGAGTGCCAAGCAGCATCAAAGGCACGCAGCTGCATCCAGCCATGAATTTTTCAGCACTGTTTCACAGTTAAACATTCACAATGCCTTCCTGCACACACACACACTCACAAACTCTCTTTCTCTCTCTCTCTCTCTCTCTCTCTCTCTCTCTCTCTCATACGCTGTTCTTCTTCCAATCTTGCAGGAAGATGCACGGCTGTTGGACAAACTTCTCATTTCATTCCCAGCCTTAGCCTCCCACCCTACACACACACACCAGTCACTGGAAACTCTAAACTATGGGAATACCGTCTCCATCAGGTAGGTTACTGTGCCACAGAGAGAGAGAGAGAGAGTTGAGAGGGCAGGATTAGTTATGATGTTCAGACTGACAGATTGTTTTTACAGGGTGGCCTGACAGTGATGTGACAGGTCTTTATCCAGTGTTCCAAACAGTCAGTGTTAGGATATGATATATGTATGCAATTGATAGTGGAGCTGTTATCTTTAATTGTGGATGATTTAACTGATAAAGGATTTGAAATTAGATTTGTTTTATGTTGTGTGTGTGTGTGTGGTTGGGGGGGGGGGGGGGGGGAAACCTACAATTGATCAGTAAGAATGGACAGTGGACTTTACATGCAGGAATATTTAAATGTAGGAATATTTAACCCCAATCCTTTTGCTGTGACATTCAATGCGTGTGTGTGCGCGCGCGCGTGTGTGTGTCCATACAAATATTCTTGATCCCAAACGCCAACCATGAAAGCCATCTGTCCCAGCTGAATTTGTAACGGAGGCGAGCAGATTACGTTAGCAGAGAAGAGAGAGAGAGAGAGAGGGAGACTCATCGTGCACTCCACACGCTAGTAAGATCGGTGCTGCACGCACGCACGCACAGTGCGCTCTATAATTGGGAAGTTTCAAATAAACACGCTTTATTAACTCATAAGCTTAATGTCGACTCTGCTGAAGATTTCCACACCGATGCTATGGTTACCTTTATTACGGTAGGTTTTTCGCGTTTTCACTTTGTGTTTCTAGCTGGTTTTGACGTGCTATTCTTGTCGTGAGAATTGGATGGCACGGTCTTACAGACAGACAGAAAACACACATCTGATCCATTTTCTTTTTTTAAACAACAATACTTGTGTGTTTGAGATTACATAGAGAGTGATTTAGTTTAAGAAAGTTGTTAACGCACTTAATTGGTCTCTTTGTATAACTTTAAACTGTATTTGTGAACGCGCGCATTTGGACATGATCATTTAGATTAAATTGTGGAATACTATGTGCCATGCAACACTTCTCAATGACTTGTTTGTGAGTTTTGAAATCGGTTGTTACATTGCATGGAGGGAAGGGGAATAGAAATTATAGAACGAATCGGGTTAGAAGGAATGTGAAATGCTATGCGTTGAGCGATGCCTCGGGGTTAACTGAAAACCAGTATGGGCAAATGCACCTCTTACCTTACCCGGAATGCACTCCTTTTTACAAACAAAACAATAGCGCTCAGGGCTGGACGGTTCACATTGTGTATAAGTTTTGTGTATCCAAAAAAAAAAAAAAAAATTGGCAGCCTACATGGTGCTGTGGACTATAACATTGATTTGTCTTTTATTATTGTCTGAAAGGAAGCCTAAATCCAAACGAGGAGACTCAAGTAAAGAGTTTGGGCGTGAAAATTAAGAGTTTGGGAAATATTTTGGACACATTGTTAAGAGGGGTTTGTCTGTCATGTCAATTCGGAAAATAATTGAGCTTGATAGTTTAGGCGTAAAATACTTTATATTATTATCAGAAGCCACAAGTAAGATTTTACCGATTGATAGTAATGTGTGGGCTATCACATACATGCTAATATAATTTTTTTTCTGCTAAATTACAAGTGGTTGGCCCGAGCTGTCCGAGATTGACAGACAATCCCTAAAATAGATAATCCACGCAAATCTGTAGTGTAGACGGGATTGGCAACTGCTCGGCCAAACTCAAGCGGGGTTTTGAGCGGCGTTCGCATACAGCTGACGCTATTTTTTGCACCTTGTAAAGCCAACCACAAACTGCAACACGATGAGAGAGAGGCAGAGAGAGTTGAACAAAGTTATCCGTCTTCCCCCCCTCTCTCTGTGTGTGAGAGAGCATGTGTGTGTGTATGAGAGTGTGTGTGTGTGTCCAAGGCTTCCGTGTGATTCTCCCGTTTTCTGTGCATAAAAGCAGGATCTGGTATAGGCTTGCTTGACAGGTTCAAGTATCAGATTCTGGATTTGACACAAAACGTAGGATACATTGAGACTTAATGGTTCCCAGTGAATGCACATTTTGAGCCATACTTACATCCGACCCGTTTGTGCGTTGTGTGCAGTGAAGTCAGTGCAGTTCCGTATTACATTTCCAGTCTATCAGGGCGAGTTGTCTGAGCGGGCTTAAATTTCCTTTGAAACCGTGAATTAAGACCATGCAACCTTGGCTTGGACCTCAAACGCAGCTTTGTGATGCCTAAAAGCAAATGTAAGGAGATACGCAATTGAAATACGCCGTAGAATAACGTCAGTTTATGTCTCGTTAATTGTAATGTGCAAAAACTACTCTCTTTGCACAAGCGTTGTTGGAGCGACTGTCCCCCCAGTAGGTTGAAGCAGCATTTAATTTTGTGCATTTTACTGCGCCTAGAATGTAGCATTAGACAGCTTGCGCACCAGATGGCTAAAAAGTGAAACCCACTTGTTTGCGGTCGCTTGGGCTATGCTTCTGGCCTGGTCACTTGATCTCAGGCCGCCGCGCTGCGGTGCTTCCCAAGTTTGGTCTGCAAATTTGCGCTTGTAAGAGCACATTCCGACGGGATTACACAGAGGTGACTGGTAACAGCGGACTTCCAGGTGCCATCGTGGACGGTAATCGGAAGTCATTTTTTAGAGAGCTGGAGCCAAATCAGGGCCACGCCTGTGGTGCTTTCGAATTTCTTCTTGGCGTCTGTGAAGTTCAGTACTCACACATTCACACACATCATCACAGACCTGGCATATTAGATTCTCTCTCTCATACACAGATACACAGCTACCGGCTTCAGAAAATGTCAGAATGCTTTCAACAGTATTGTGCATGTTTGGATTTAGTAATACTATCAGAATACCCAAACTCCCCTTCGGAAAGCCTGATTTGTTGTATTTTCAAAGGAAGAGCTGTTGGTGCAGTGCTGTCTAGTAGTTGTCATGTGCTCCAAACAGGAGTCGCACATTTGTTGATGTGATTTGGTAATAGAGTCAGGTGAGGTGGAGGCCTATTCTTGCCTGTTCATCTGTCTCAGGGGGAGGGAGCTCATTGCTTCCCATGTGATCCAGAGCTTCCACTAAAGCACACACACACACACACACACACACACACACACACACACACACATGCAAACAGATAAAGAACATGTTCCTTCAAGACCCTTCATGAATGGCAGAATGGTGTTTTGGAGACAGCTATCCTGGGAAAACCTATCCTGATCTGTGAGCAATTTAATTTCACTCTGCAGCTTAGTTGCACTTAATTTTTGTTTTCCTGAGGTAAGGAGCTAATCAAAAAGGGTCTTTTACCAGAGGTGGGCTTAACACCTGGAACCGAAATCAAGACACAAGAGGCACTGACAGAAGCATTTTTATCTACAATCATTGATCCCACCTCACCTCTGGCCTTGAATGCCAGGCTAGGAGCCAGCAGCACAGTAAACGAGAGTGTGGATGCTGTGACATCATGACCACCCGCCTCTTCATGACATGCCTAGGTGTGTGTCCAGTTGCGTGCAAGGTGCCTTGGTCAATTTTTCTTGGATAATTAGGTATAGTTATGGCAGACCCTCTTCTGTTTGTATGAGTGGGAGAAGTGGTTTGGGGAAACGCACTCCTGCGCTATGAAATAGCATCTGACTCCAGAACTGATTTGATTTTCAAGCGGTTGGTTTGATCGATCACTGCTTCAAAGGTTTCTTTGTCCTAGAAAGCAGCTGCCACTTCTGGGGTACTTCTTCCTGAAAAAATGTTGGAATCAAATGGACAGTATGCATAATATATTAGAACATACTTCCATGATTGCAGGCGGAACTTTATTGTCATTTACAGCATGTCAGAGGAATAAGACCTGTTGTATACTGTTAATATACAATAGCAGGCAAGGAGAGTTGTTAGACATGACAAAGGCAAAGATTTTGAACTCGTGGGTGGGGGGGCATTTAAATTTTGGCCATATTATGACAAGCTCCAATGATGTGCACTTGATGAATGAATCTGCCATATTATGTTTTTTTACTGCAGACATAAATAAACTGGTCGTAAAAAAGTAGAATGGTTTGCCACTTGCCACTTGGGAAAATTATCCTGTACTGTGCTGTCGAGAGAAGCACAAGCTGCCTGCTTCTCTCTACTGAACTCTGTCATACACAGTAACTTGTGACCTAATGAATTAGGTTATTTTGGCATTTGGGCATCAGTGTTTAAGTGGATTTGAAGACAATTCTACCCCATTGTCATTTGGACTGAATTCAATCTCAGTTTACCCCTGAAATGCCACTGACGTCGACTTGTGAGGCGAGATTGAACGGCACCATTGTTCACCCTGTCTAAGTTATCTCACCCAGTTGATTGAATCGGGCTGCATTATTAGAGCGCTCTGGCCATGCCGGCAGTACTGTACATCAGTGTTCTTTGCCAGACTTCCTGCAGCTGTATAATGTGATGATAGGAAAAAAATAGATATGACCATAAGGTGCTTTCTGTCACACTGTGACCTTTGACCTTTGACACTATTCTATCAAAGACATCTACAGTTATGTAATACCTACAGGATGTCAGAGATCTGCTCCATTGTTTACCATATTTCAAAATTATACCCTCAACATAAAAAAATATATATTTCATCTCCAATATCACATATTATTGGTCATTTAATTCACCTCATCTCACTTGTCATTTTGATGTCATAAATGGGATTTTTTTGAGGGTCAAATTGAGGTGGCAGAAAATAAAAATAGCAATTTTTCAAAGCAAGATGTGTAACCCATGTCATTGCTGTTATTAATTTATGCAGCAGTCAACTGTATGATTGTAAAATATGGATGGAGTCTATACTTCCCCTGTGATGGGTTTGTGAGGGTGATGAGCTCTTGTCTTTGATCTAATTACTTTCATGTTGAAGTATAGAAGCAATGTTGAATAGCAGCAATGTGCAGCCATTCCATAGTCCTGTATATGTCCTCCTGTCCCTGGATCAGTTGAGCTGTAAATAGTATTAAACAATTGACGATGAACAACAGACATGAGATATGATTATATAGTTATGCTTTTGGTGTTGTTTACACACTGTCCATGACCAGTTGAGATACAGAAACAATTCACATCAATGCCTTATGTCTGAAGTGCGCTGGGTTGTGTAGTGAACGAGGTCTGGCCACTGACTGTAATCTGCACTGTCTATTAACTCATGCCCTCTGTGTACGGAGCTACATGTTAGAACCAGCTGAACTACTGGAATGATGCACACATATGATGCTGTGTGTGTGTGTGTGTGTGTATGTGTGTGTGTGCATTACCCAAGTACCCAGCCCAGTGCTCTGTGTGTGTGTGTGTGTATGTGTGTGTGTGTGTGTGTGTGTGTGTGTGTGTGTGTGTGTGTGTGTGTGTGCGTGTATCCCCTGTAGCAGGGCAGGGTAGCGCCAGCCAGTCTAATGTGAGCAGCGTAGCTCCACTGAACACTCTATAAAACACTGGAAGGGTGATTCCCAGCAAAGGCTTTCCCAGCAAGCAGCAGCATTTTAAAATGCAGTCTATTATTAATTACCGTTAAAGCCCAGGCTTTTATCTCCCCTCCCCAAGACTTCCACCCTTCTTCTTCTACCTTTCTCTTCACTTCTTTCTCTCTATCTCTCTCTCTTTTTCTCTCTTTCCCTCTCTCTATGCATCTCCTTCTCTCACTTACTATTTCCTCTCTCTATCTCTCTCTCTCCCTTTCTCTCACTTTCTTCTCCTCCCTCCCCAACTCTCTCTCTCCTCTACTTCATTCTGTCCATTTCCTCATGTGGCAGGCACTGACCAGTAGCACTTCCTTAGCAGCAGGAAAAAGAGAGAGAGAGAGAGAATAAGAGAAGAGAGAGAAACCACAACTTTTGCTGTGTCATGTGGGTTATATGATGAGATGAATGCTTGTGCTCCTGATCTGGTTTTGAGCTTATCTCCCAGTCCCTAGCAGCATCCTTTGGGAGCCCCCCCCCCCTCTTTTCCATTTGTGTGTGTGTGTGTGTGTGTGTGTGCGAGTAAGAGAGAGCGAGAGAGAGACAGACCGACAGAGAGAGAGAGGCAGATCATGTATATGTGTGTGTGTGTGTGTATGAATGCAAAGGTTGCGCTCTCTCACATCCTCTGTCCTACTCCCCTGTGTGTCTCCAGGGATGGCCCAGGCTTGGAAGCTGTCATTCTGTCTCTTATCCGCTGTCAGTCCAGGACTTTTATTTTGTCTTGTGTTTTTTTTTACTTTTTTTACTTTTTTTTACTTCTCTTCCTTGTAGTGATCTAGGTAGGTCCACACACTTTAGCTCTCTTTGCCAATTGTGTTCTGTCAACCATAAAGTAATGTTTTGACCTACCACTCTTCTTCAGACTAGATCATTTAGACTTTTTTGAGTGACGTGTCTTTACTTTGAATGCTTTGGAGGAGGAGGTGTACCTCACATGTTTTTTTTTCTTTTAAATTCCTTTGCTGTTTGAAAAACATGTACACATACACAAACACATATACCATATGCCAGGATTCTCACACATGTACAGATACTCACACATCTGAAGATTTACAGTAATGTACACAGCAAATACTCCCAACACGTCCCAAACGAACACCCCAACATGCACACCCTCTCATCTGCAACACCCTCATAGTCTCCAACAACATAAACAACAACAACAACAGCTAACAGCACCACAAACAAAAAAACCCTTAAGCAACAATTCCAATGGTAATTACCGAGGCTCTGTGGTTGCTCTACTTTAAGCTCCATAGCATTGACCTTTTCTTAGCTTCTCTGACAGCAAGAGAGGAAACGAGCCAACTAGCAGTTCCACAGAGCTCCAACCTCCTTCAACATGTTAGCCAGGGTGATGGCCGGCACGGGTGTATTTAAGTACGACTGCTGAGTGATATATAGAGACAAGGGATGGCTTAGTGGGGCAACGAAAGGAGTGAGGAAGTGAATATGATGTACTAGCACTGCACCAGGTGGGCCCGAGGGGGGTGGGGGTGCCAGAAAAGGGCCAGATCTGGCCAAAGTTGACCTGCTGGGATGACCTGTTCCTCTCTGTCTCCTGAGGCTTATAGTGCTGTAATGAGATCCACATGGAAGGGCTGAGAGAGAGATAGAGAGAGAGAGAGAGAAACAGAGCGAGAGAGAGAAATAGAGAAAAGTGGTGAGAATCTCTGTTGTTCCTCTGTGTTCCCTTTGCATTGTGAATTACATAACTAGCCCCACTTGTTTGGGTGGGTGAAAGGAGCTTGCCTGGGCTGCGGCTGAAGATCTTGCACAGTAAGCACAAGTCTAGGCCGCCACTCTCAACCTCAGCCAACAAGTCCTTCAAAATTTAAATGAAGTGGTCTTTATTTTAATTTAATAGAGAATTCCCTGGTTGTGACTCTGGTTCCTTGACTGGTGTGTATGAAATGAGGTATGCCCTGAGCTATGCCTAAATAGCAAACATTTCAAATTTTAAACATTTTCATATGTCATTAGAGGTTATTGATTCGAGATGTGGTAGATTTTAAAATGGGTCTGAAGCGTAACAAAATTTGAAGAAGATTCCAATTTTCTCTACAGTTGTACTTTAAACGGTAGGTTATATTGGGAACTCCCCTAAGCACCTAAAGTATTTTAAAGTACTGTAAAGTCAAGTTGACAGGTATTTAGCAGACGCTTTTATCCAAAGCAACACAGACCCCTAGCTTGGAGTTCGGGAATCAAAACCCAGTTGCCCGATAGTCAGTCAAGCAACATAACCACTGCTCCACCATGACCGCCTTACAATGCATGCCTCACATTGATCTCACACTCACATATTCATATACAGATGGTGGGGGCTGTCATACAAGGTGCCACCCTGCACATTGGGTGCAGTTTGGGGTACTTTACAGTGCCTTGCTCAAGGCCAATTTAACAGCGTCAGCAGGAGCCAGGCACCAACTTGGAATCCTCAGGTCGCCAACTAACAAACTGCATACTGCCTAAAAAACAGTATATAAGGAGTGTGCAGGTAGTGCGGTATTTGAGGAAACAGTCTGCTATCAGCCTGGCTAAGGCCCTGAGGCTTGGTTGGCTCAGAACATGCACTGCTGGTGAGTCATGGCTCAGACAAGCCTCTGTGCCTGTCTATTTCCTCTATAGTATACATCCGTTAGATCTGGTATGTACTGGAGTAATTCTCTGATCTTTTCTAAATCTAGTGGCCCCATTAGCTCACAGAGCAAGCATATGCAGCACTGGATTCTACCAATTGCTTCCAGACAAAAAAGCAAGAGCTCATGTGATCATCTTGCTAGAACCATTTTAATGTGCCCAGTAGTAATTGGTGTCGTTATTTGGTTTGGCAGGCGACTGTCAACATTGTGTAACCATACTAAGCAGGGATGAAAGCGCTTGGCCAGGTTAGCCCAGCCAAGCAAGCCTTGTTGATTGCCTTTAAAAGGTATCCTGAGTTTGCAACACTGTGGTCTGGGGCCTGCAACCAGTCCTCGCGTGCAGGTCAAAAAACAAACTGTGTGAGTGACATGCAGCTGGAGAGACTTTTGAAAAATGAGTTCAATTACTGCAAAATTTGCTTTCATTGCCAATAACAGCTATGAAAAGGCTTCCTTTCACAGACCAAATGCTGCGGGTTTTACGGCTAATGTGCATAGCGTTTTGTTTTTTTTGGAGCAGCAGATGTTGACATTTTTTTTACATTTTGTGTCAGTGCAGTGCTGTCCGCTGCATCCACTTGGCAGGGTAATGACGGCTGCGGCACAAGCTCTGCTCCAGAAAGCCTCCTTATGGAACCGGGTTAAATCTCAGAAGCACACAGTAGTGAAGGAAAAACCCTGTAATCATCTTAGGAGATAAGCACCAGCAGGGGTCCATGGGGGGTTTGCTCTCTCTCTCTCTTTTTCTTTCTCTCTCTTTGTAAATCATTCTCCATCGTATGAAAATGTCATTTTTCTTTGTCACTTTCTCCAGTGTGACTTCTGCTCTTTCTCCATCTTATGTCATTAGTTCTGTTCATCTATCACTTTCTCTCTATCTCTGTCTCTCTCTCTCTCAGATTCATTTTTTATCAGTTAATCTTGCATGCTTTCTGTGAATATCTCACTTGGCTTCTTCCTGTGTCTCTCTGCCTGCCTTTCTCCCGCTCTCTCTCTTCCTCTTCCTCCTCCTCCTCTCTATCTCTCCCCCATCTCTTGTTTGTGGTAATTTTCCAATTAACACCCCAGACTTATCCTCTCTCGCAGGCTTTCCTAGATAAGGGTAATTTTACATCGCCTGTAGGTCCGACCTAAGGATGTGTGGGGCTAGGTGGTCATTGACCCCTATAAGTAAACATTCTCAGGCAAATACCTGAATTACGCATGGAAACGGCAGCAGGTACAAAGCTAGTATGATCATGCTGGATCTTGTCTTAGTTGGCCTACTGCAGCAATACTTATTACACTGCTAAAGCCTACTGCTGGTCTCAGTTACTCCACTTTGAATTCCAATTCGTAAAGCACTCTCAACTGATGAAGAATCCATAACATTCTTTAAGTGCACTTAAAGAGACTTATAATGTATACATAATGACATAATAATAGCCTTCATTAACATCAGTAATTGGTCTTATGAAAGTTTTATAACATAAACATGCATTATGCATTATAGTGTATATTTAACTGGATGTGAACAGGAAGCAGGTGTGCTCAATTGCATTATGCATTTTTTTGTGTTACTCAGTGATGTAATTTTTGTAGTGATGACTTTTAATGGCTGCTACTGTAACATTCAGGAATTACAATGATGGATTTTTATGCATTCTTTTTTTATTTGAGTTAGTCACTAGAAAGAAATGATTCAATGTAATGCCTATAGTTCTATAAAGGAACATTCTTAAGCCAAGGCCTCTACTTCAGAATGGGTGTTGCAGAGGCCTCAAACCAAACTAACGCTAAGAAGAGAACCAAAAGGCCTAAAGGTTCTGAGATTTTTTTTTACAAAGAAGTCCCTGTCAGTGTATTCCTGGAATACCCTCTTAATGATCATGCACTAGCAGAGATGTTTTAGATAACACTGAGAACTGTTTTGTGTTGTTTTATGTAGCAAGGTCCTGGGTTCAATCTCCCAGAGTACAGGAAAACATGTAACCATTCCCTCACAACAGCTTGTTTATCAGTAAAAAAAAAATATGCCAGTAGTCTGCTTTGGAGACTTCTATTTGGTATGTATGTATGTACTTGCCGTGACGATGCCAGATATGCAGGGCCTGGGGCATATTGTTAAGAGCTAGTTGGGTGCGCTCTTTTGACATAAGTGGCTACGTTGGAGAGAACCCTGGCATACCTGTCCAGGGTGTCATTTTGAGCGCCCCCTGCTCTGACAGATAGAATCTCCTGTGGAGAATCTGTGGTGGAATTTGGTCTTACTCCACCTTAGAACAAAACAAATGGAGGAAAGATGGAGAGGTAGAAGGAGGAGGAGGAGGAGGAGGTGTTGGTGGAGGGCACAGAGGTTTGTTTGATAATTGATGATAATTGATTTTGTGCCAAAATTTGAAGCACAACATTTGATTATCTCTTAATCCTGTGGCAATGGTGTGATAGCTGTGTTTCCCTTGAAGCTAACTTGCATGGATGTCAGAAAGGGTTGGGGGTGGTTGAGGTTAAGAGAGGAATCTTGTAAAACCTCAAGTACAATGGATTAATTTCTTCCCCAGCCATTCTTATCAATGCCAAATCAAATATTAGATCCCAATCTAAAGGCAAAATGTGCTATTCTTGATCAGGGCCAGACAAGCTGCTGTTTTCATGCAGATATATCTGCAGTGTCTGCTCTAGGCTTTGGTTACATCAAGCCAGGATTTTCTCCAAGGACATGTATGCACTTATATCCACTCCCTTTTGAACAAGCATCCCTGTCTCAGCCAAGCCAGCTGCAGAATCTGTGTGTGTATTTACACTTACATCTGTGCATACTGATAGATAGACAGCTAGATAGATCTAGAACACTTTATTGTCAGAAAAATCTGAAATTCATCTGTCGTGCAGCATTGCAGCCCTTGGGTGGATAAATAGGATGTGTAATGTGTAATGTTGGTTACAGTTGGGGGCAGTTGGGGGCAGGGGTATGTCTCATGACTCAACCCTTCATGGGAACATCTGGAGTCAACTGGCCAGCATTAGGGTTTAGACTCTACTGTGAAAATCCTGGTTGGATTTCTTCCGCTGGAAGCCTTCCCACAAAGCCATTCTTAGAATGGTGAGTCCATCAACTTAGGTAGCTGCGTCGAAACAGAGGGGGTTCATCTGAGGTGGTCATAGAGAGTGTAACTTTATGGTGTCGATAAAATAAAAAATGAATTTAAAGATTTTTTAATTGTTTGGTACAGCATTACAGTGCACTGAAGATGCCATTCCTCTTAGTTGTTTTAATTTCAGTACTAGTAAAAATGAAAATTCTTGTCTTATTTCCACAGCAGAAAGCCTCTCTGTATATTTTTGTATTTCCATGCTAGCCATATTTGGATGGGTTTATGAAGAGCATGAGGATGGGTTGGATGGGTTTATGAAGAGCTTTTTCCATGCCTGTAAATAGACATAAAAACCTTTTGACTTTTGACTTGAAGACAACAGATGGATGCATTGTGTCAGCTCCCATCATGTCACAGTCACTGACTAGAAGCCTTCTGTGCTCTTGATACTTCTCACTTCCAATTTCTGAATCACGCACTCAATGACTTATTTGACAATTTGATTTTTATCACAGACAGATAGATTTAAATTCTGGTCCAAGCATTCCAGAAGGCTGCAGTTTATTGGGCATTCTAGAAGTTAGGGATTCCACAGAGATCTCACACAATGCTCCATGTGATTCCAGAACAGTTTAGATGTTAATCAGGGTCACTTGTAATGGTTGAAGCTATTAACTCATCCATCTCCCGCTAAAGGTTTGAATGGACTGTAAAACACTGAAACATTTGTGTGCCCAAAGGCATTTGTATACTGTACCCAGTTTGGCTTGGTTATAAGTGCGGACAGACAAACTGACTTCAAGAGCCACCTATTTTTGGCACGTGGTGCCCAGTCGCGCCATGTGCGTATGTGTGAATTTAAAATAATGGTTTAACAACATTAGGCAATAATTTCCCTTAGCTAGGAATCTTGTCCGGCATTCTCACTCTTTCGGCTTTGTCTGGCTTTCGGGGAAGTGGCGAAGAACATCCGTGAGGACCACAGCGTACAGGGTCGCGGATGGCCTGCCTGGCTCCTATGCACTTGCACACGGAGACACATCCTTGCGGCACGTCACACGGCCTGTGAAGCGCACAGCTGACGATAATCCCCGAGCAATCCCCGGGGAGTTAAAGGCTCAGGCAGACGTAAGCCTGCTTCCCCTGTCTTAAGCGATGTGCGTAGGTGGGGGAGAGCACTCCTTTATGGTTAGTGGTGACACCCAGACCAGTTCCACATTAACACCTGTACAGCCAAGAAGGAGAGAAGGGAGGGAGTTCCTGACATTCACCGCCTACACTGTGTTGCGGTGTGTTATTCCCACATGAAAAATATTGTCTGATTTTATGCAAATTATATACACTTACTGCATTATTGTATTTGGACAGATAGGGAGTATATATATATATATATATATATAAAACAATGAACATTTTATTTCGTCCCCAAACAACTTCTGCTCCATTTATATCACATCAAACAATCAAACGGAATGTTACAACGGAAACCCTGTGGGAACAGCTATGATGCTAATAAACAAACTCATAAGGCCAACTATTCATTTTCCCTGTCGCGGTGCCATGGTGAGGACATGATGGATTGGAAACACGCTGTGTTTTTCGCGTCCAACTGGCTGGAAATAAAACAGTTGTTTTTGCTGGACGGGCTTGAGAGAGGAACAATTAGAGAGAGTTACAGCCTTTTATTTTTAACAGAGAAAGAGTTTAATGTCGCATTATGTTGTTGTAACATTGTGTAGTATGTTGTATTACTGAAAGAGCAGATGTGAAAGGCAGTACAGACATGCATGAGAGAGAGAGAGAGAGAATATTAAGCCTGTGGAGAGCATATTTAGTCCCTCAAACACACACACACACACACACACACACACACGGGGGCGGGGGGTGGGGGGGGAATTAGGCCTGTGGAGAACCTATTTAGTCCCTCAAACACACACACACAAACAGGCAGTGTGCTCAAGGCCACTAAACCTGTTAAAGAGGATCAGGAGGCAGATTTTAACACCTAATGCGTGTGTGTCCTGCATGGCAAGAACAGACAGGGAATGGCCACCGCACTCTTTTCCAATGTGCAATGTGACTCAACTTTTTTTTTTCTTTTCGGGCCTGGAAAAGGCCTGGATAAGGAAGCAGAGATGGGTAGAGGAGTTTGACTATGACCCTCGTAAATACTGCACATATCACAAGACTTGTGGGATTACATAAAATGGCCAAGTTAATCTTCTGTGGTTTGATCAAGATTGCGTATGGCTGAGCAATGTGAGAGTCGATTGTGTTGCCACTGAAAAAGGAATTTGCCGGTTGCTGTCAAAAGCCAGCGGCTCTTGAGGTAAATTTATTTCACTGATGCCATGGGACCCAAACACAACCCCCCTCCACCCCAAGCAATCAGATCTCTCTGACAATGTCCTCTTGTGTGCTGAATTGTTGCACAAAGCACGTCACTAAGGGACTCAGTGTGTGTGTGTGTGTATGTGTGTGCATGTGTGCATCACTTCAACTGCCTTCATCTAGACTCTTCCTCTTTTTTTGCCGCTTTTTGTCTCAGAGGGTGGCATGAGTGTGTGTCAGTCAGTGAGCAGGCGCTGTGTGTGTGTGTGTGTGTTTGTGTGTGTTCTTGGATGAACAGGTCCCAGAGTGTTTTAAGAACAATACTCCTCTGATCTGCAGCTCTCCTCAAGCCATGCAGTAGGCCATGGTACATGTGATGGCATGACCCAGCTCTTAGCGCACACAGTGCTGTGCTGTACTGTGATGTGAAATGTGGCTGTGCGTTTCGGGCATCGTTGGACCGTTGCATAATCCCACCCCCATCCCCTCGCCCCCCAGCAAGAGCACAGCTGTATATCAGTACTAGAGTTGGGCAAAGGGGGCGGAACAGACGGGCCTGCAGGCACATTCTTTGTCATGATTATGACGGCCAAGTTTAGCCCCTCAGCATCCACTGACACACACACACACACACAAACACACACACACACATACTTGACTGTGCCTTATGGCCATGGTGGAGGGTGAGAAGTAGGATGGTTGGGCACTTAAATTAAGAAACTCCAAATTCGTGAAGAACTTGGAACTAGCTTGGAACAAGAACTAGCAATTTCCTCTCTATGAAAGAACGCATTCATTTGGACGAGACAGACCTGTGAACTGAGACAGGGCATGTGGCTGAGTTTGTATGTGTCTGTCTGTGTGTGTCTGCCTCAGTGTGTGTGTGTATGTGTGCATGTGTGCGCACGTGTGTGTGTGTTGGATAAGACAGATGCCCTGTGCCCTGCAACAAGATAGAGAGGGAGAGGGCAAGGCTGTGTGATTGTGTGTGTGTGTGTGTGTGTGTGTGTGTGTGTGTGTGTGTGTGTATTGGGAAGGCGCTCAACTGACTAATTTTTTGACTGTGTTATTATGTCTTGCCAAGTGGTTAATTTCACCCAAATGCCCATAAACACCCTCTCACTAGCTTGCCTCTTCTCCCTGAGGGAGATTAGGTATGAATCAAATTTGGGCTTCTCCAGTAATGCTCTTAGATCGCCTGCAAGTCCATTGGATGTGGCAGATCTTTGTGAAATCACCGCTTTGCTTCTTTGTTGTCTCTGTTTGCCACTTGCCAAAAGTAGTAAAATAACAAAGTAGTCAGTTCCTGTACTATTACTTGAGTCTGCTGGCCTGGGGTAGTAGCGTACAACAGAATACTAGTCATTCTACTGTTCTTGACACAAATATGGGGCACATGTCTCAAGTTATCATTGCCTGTAGTCTCCCATCTCTCTCTCTCTCTCTCTCTCTCTCTCTCACTCACTCTTTCTCTCTCACTCTGTCTGTCAGTGCCCTTATCTGTTTGTCTATCAACCCTTTCACATAGATCTAGCTCAATATAAACAATTATTTTAACTTTTTCTGTTTTTTACTTTTCTAAACAACACACATGCTTGAAACATAGTGGGCAAAATGGTCTATTTCTATGGAGATGGTGATGTCTGCTTATGTCCGATTTCTATGAAATCTGCATGTTTAACTGTAGACAGTGTAGTTCAGTAGCTGTCAGTCTGTTTTCTGTTGATCAATGGTGCTTGAAAACTGCACAGTTTTGTCCCCTTGAAGTATGTCCATTCCCCATAGACACTGTGGTTTAGTGATGTCTGTCTAGTTAGGGGTTGGGGGCTGAAATCTGTACATTTAGGAGATCATGACTTCATGACAGTGAGTCGTTTTTTCAATTGGTCTGAAGCCTTGAAATCTGCACATTTATGATAGAGAGTGAGGTGTAGTGGCTGTTTTCTGTTGGACAGAGACCCCTGAAACCTGTTCATTCACAGACAAGAGTGTGATTTAGGGATTGGTCTATTTTCTGATGATTAAAGGGATATTCCAGGGTAAATCAACCCATAGCCATGTGGTTCGAGGTTGCCGAGTGCTAATGTGCTATGCAAAAGAGCAAAAACTTTTGCCGCAACACAGATGGAATAGCAAACCACCAGCTAATGCTAGCTGATGAGAACATGAGTTCCATCATGCTCCATCATAGACCCCCCACTGGCACTGGAGAAAGCTCCTGATAGCCCACTGCTACCCTCACACCTCATAAGGACTATAGCTCTCAAAAAGCTGGATTGATTATAAACACCAGTCCCATTTAGCTCTGTGTCAGTGTGTGTGGGGGTATGTTTGTGTCTGTCTGTGCATGTGAGTGTATGTCGCCACAGGGTTTCTACTCAAAGAACTTTTGCAACCGCAAAGAATCTGTCTCAGCCATATGGTTCATTCTACAGGCTGCAGCCTCAGCCACCATAAGTGGGTCTCTGGGTGAGCGGACCCTCACCGAAGCACCCACATGCTTGTGTGCTTGTGAAGACACTTAGTGAAGATGTGCAAGAAGTGGATTTGTGAAAAAGAGAGAGAGAGAGAAAAAGAGAAAGACAGAGAGAGAGAGAGGAAAAGAAGGGAGGGAGAGAAATGAAGAGGAGAGGCAGAGGAAAGGCATGTCATTGTGTGGGAGAAAAAGAAAGAAAGATGAGGGGGGAGTGAAAGAGAGACTGTGTGTGTGTTCTTGTTTTACTATCTCTCCGCTGAATGGTAAAAGGCACCTTGCTGCTTGGCTGAGTGGAGAGTAATTAGACTGGCTGTGCTTGTGTGTGTGTGTGTGTGTGTGAGTGAGTGTGTGTGAGACTGAGAGAGAGAGAGAGAAAGAGAGAGAGAGAGTGTATGTGTGTGTTTGAGTGTGAGTGAGGGTGTGGCAGGTCTTTGTGCTCTAAGTGCTGTTGTTGAGATATTAAACATATGTTCATCCTTCCTGTCCTCTTCACTTTCACCTTTCTCTTTCAAGCCATTGTGAAACATTCAGCGTGTCAAACAGCAATTGCAAGTATTTTCACCACATAGCATTTATGATGATCAGCAGAGATGTCAGGGCAGAGCTGTGGTCTGAGGAAATACAGACTTACTTATAATCACATTAAGAAACTGCAGTGTGTGCCCAAATTCAGTCAGAACAGGTCACAAACATGAGTGTATTTTTTTAAAGAGTTTGCTAGCTAGCTAGATGGGTTCATTTTGTAACCTCACTAGCCAGCTAACTAGTCTGACTACAGTTTGGGTTTTTAATGGAAATAGTGGTCCCATTGCGAGTCAGTTAAGCAGCATCAGTTTCAGTTCAGTTTCAGTTACAATGAATGTTGCAAAAAGTTGCTGTTTTTTTTTAGAATGTTGCAACTGGTTTTACTGTGATTCTTTTGTCTGGCGGCTACTTTATGCTTAACATGTTGCTTCTAGAATATGTTCTAGATAACCCCTCTCTACACAATAAAGCCCTTATTCAGGTAGATCCCACTGCTATTCTGGAACTGAATGTCAACACATGTGCATTCAAAGCAGTAAACAAAGGCAAACATTCTCAAATGCTTCCAAACAGTTTTTTTTTTTTTCGTCTGCTTTGAAATCCCTGAAAACATTTGCCAGCACACACAAATAGGCTTAGTCAATGGAGCTATTTCTCAGGGCACACACACAAACGGATGTAGTTATAGGGACACTTAGCAATATTTCATGCAGTTTTTTTTTGCCAGTTTTTTAGTCAGTTCGATGGTTAGGTGACCCATTACATGGTGAATGGATGCTCTGTCGGCTCCCCCTTACAGCCTCTTCATGGACAGAGCTTGGAAAATGTCAACGTTGCCGAAACCACAAGTTCCCCGTCTCCCAAGAGACCATAAGTATAGTTTATTACCGTGCCAGACAACAATAATTCTTCTGAATTACCATTGCTGGTTCCTAATCTCTGATTTGCAAGCAAATCCAACATTTTGTTTGCAACAGTTACAAAAATGCTCATCTGTACAAGCTAGTTGCTGTGAATGAAAAGATCTGCTAAATGACCACATGTAAATGACTTCCATGTGTGCAATTCTGTCTCTTAACAGTAGTGTAGTGAAAGAGAAGGAAGTTACAAAAGGACCTGGAAAAGGACTTAACTGTAGTTTGTGTGTATATGCACAGCTGTCATGGAGATCTTGGCAAAGAAGCCAATACCCAAGACTGCTTCAGTCGTTACTGCTGCTTGTTTCCCACTGACTGCCATTTATTGTTCCAAAATAATCTGAGCAATTAACTTTTTAAAAGCACTGGCTACATAAACAAATGTCGCTGGGCATTTGAGCCTGAGAGGATGCTGCGCCGTGCGAGGAGACTTCCATATTGGGATCCAGTGGATGAAACCAAATGGTGCTTCAGCCCATTGGAGGGGGGTGGGGGGGATGTGTCTTTATTTGTTTGTTATATTGTTTGTGTCTGGATTTGTTTGTTTGATTGTTTGTTTTTCTCTCTGGACCATACTCAGTCCACGCCCTATCCCATCAGCATACACCCAGTCACATGCAGTCTTCATTAAATGTACAGTAAGGTGTTTTATTGCAATACATACTATGTATTACACCATATAAATAGGCTACTGTATTCCATTGAAGTCCAGCCTCCAGAAGGAGACTAAATACTCTTGGTTTCATTACAGCAGTTCCAAATGTTCGTCTAGCAGTGTAACACAATACGTGTTCTCGTTTTCATGTAGGGCACACACACACACACAGACACACAGTATACCACAAGTCTACAATAATGAGACACTCCTTAGCAATGGTGCAAGGCTTAATGCATGGGTTTCATTCGCGGTGCACCACCAGTGTGAGGTGGTGACCTACTAAAACAGAACAGATGACCCGTAATCCACACCTTGCTTATTTCTCTCACCTTTGATTATGGCGACCTTGATGTAAAGTGCCCACGGTGCAGCTCTAGTCAAACTTTCTGTCAAACGTACACATTCAGTGGTGTGGAAGTTGATGCTTTTCTTGGGTTTTCTCTGTCATCCCTCACTCTGCACTGATTACATGTGTAACCACTGGGTCATGTGTTTGAATGGATTTGGTCTCCTACAAAGTGCATTACCACTTCATGACTTGAGTGTGGTCTGAGTTGTATATTTATCCTGCGGTCTGGAGCGAGTGTGTGTGTGTGTAAGTGTGTGTGTGCATATACACAGTGCCTGCTAGCCGACTGGTTTATTAGGTGCAGTTGTAATGTCTTTCAGACTCATTATAGGTTTATTAGATGCAGTTGTAATGTCTTTCAGACTCCTCATGGGCTTGATTAGCACCAAAAGTATTCCTCATTTATTCTCTCTTCCTCGCTTTCTCTCCCTCTTATCCTTTTGTTTATTTTCTCATTCCCAGTGAGCAGTGACTGTGCCATGTGATTGACTCTTAAACCCACTCTTGGACGTGTCCCAGTCCATCATCTCTCTCTCTCTCTCTTTCTCTCTCTCTATCTCCTTCCTTCCCCCTCCCTCTGTCTCTCTTACTGTACCTCCCCCTATCCATCAGCTCCATCTCTCCTGGTCTCTGTTTAACTCCTTCCTTTCCCCTTACTTCGTCTCTCTCCATCTCTTTCTTTACCTCCTTCTTTCACCCTTCTTTCATCTCTCTCTCCATCTCTTTCTACCTTACCCTCTCCAACTCTGTCTGTCCTATTGGATGACTCCTGTGGCTCTACCTTGATACACACACACACACACACACACATAACCATTTTCTCCATCTAAATCTGCCTTTTCTTTGCCTCTCATTTGGTCTCTGCCGCTCTAACACAATCTCTCTCTACCTCTACCTTCCTCACTTGAACTCCTGCACTCTCTACATCTCTTCTTCTCTATGCCCCTCTCTCTCTCCTTGTCCCTCTCTCCTGATGTTAAATGTCACTGGCCTGAATGGCTGTTTGATTGGCTGATATTCCTCATCCACTTATTCCCTGTCAGGACTCTGTCATTATTGTTAAATCAGTCAGTCAGGAGCTGTGTTGTGTGTCCTGCTGTTTGTGCATGTGTGAGTGTGTGTGTGTGAGTGAGAGAGACAGATAAAGAGAGAATCTGTGTATGAAAGAAAGAGGGAGAAAATGAGAGTGAGAGAGTGAGAGTGTTTTTGTGTGGGGGTATGGGTGTTAACGGCCTGTCCTGCTACATGTGTGTGTGAGGGTCTGCTCCTGGCTCATGACTCTTATGGTACCCATTGACTTTGGGTCTCACATGTTGACCCCAAACAAGCGGGCTAGAAAAAGAGTGTGTGTGTGTGTGAGAAAGAGATGTGTGTTTGCGTGTATGGGAGCACTGAATGAAACAACGTCTGTTGAAGAGGTCGGGTGGATGGGTAGCAGGGGAGAGGAAGATAATGGAGAGAAGAGAGAAGGAACAGAGAATGGGAGGGAGAGAGAGAAAGAGGAAATGAATAAGCAGAACATTTTCTACACCACTACCTATAAGGTGACTTTGACTTGTGTGTGATGAGTGTATGTGTCAGCCCCACCTTCTATCCCTCTCTCTCTTTCTCTCTCCGTCTCTCTCTTTCCCTCTCTCTGTCTCTCTCCTTCCCTCCCTCTCTTTCTCCAAATTGTCCTCATCAGTGATTGTGGCCATCATCTGAAAAGTGGTAGTAGCCAGGAAGCTGAATTGGCTGGACTCATTTACAGCACTGCTGATGGACGTTAACACACTAGATGTAATGTCCTCTTGCAGGTAGTGCGTGCACACAATCACACACACACACACACACACACACACACACACACACACACACACACACACAAACACATATACACTGCTACTCAAAGATGCAGAGTCATCTTTCGCTAATGAAAAAAATGGTTAGCTGCAAAGCTTGCTGTCTGAACTTTTCTGTCAATACATTTGTCAATATGTTGTATGCACTGTTTTGGATGCACCCTCCTAGTTTAGTCATGCACTGGCACTACTAAGCCAACTTCACACACCATATCTGTCTAACTTACTTATATACTGTGTATACTTATACACTTAAGAACACACACACACACACATGCACACACACGCACACACACACTCCACTAAATAATCACACTCACAAAGCCACACCACTTTGAGGCTGTACAGGAATGTGGTGGAAATAGTGCACTGTGCTAAATGCTCATTGTCCCCTTCTTCCCATAATCCTGTTCATGTGACATTTATTCTGGTGCCCTATCTTGTGACGCTCGCTTTAAAAGATGACTTATTATTGGCCGCATGTGATGTCATTCAGCATTATCACAGCTAATAAACACAAATCTTTTTACAAGACCCCCCCCCACACACACACACACACTCCAGACACTCCTCTTAAGCCAAAACAAGTACCTTGAATCACACATTACTTTTGTAATGTTTTAACAAATTCATCTCGTGTTTGCCTGAAGCCACACTTCCCCCATTAATGCGCATTAAAGGGACTCTTCATTTAGAGACAGACTCACTTCTATTTCTCCCTAATGTCCTAGTAGGTGGTGGTCATCCTCCAGGGTATTCTGAAATCCATAAACACAATTACTAAATCATTCCCTTAGAAACTTCCAGAAAAAAACATTCATGTTTCACAGTGTGTTTCATGGTCTAGGGAATCTGAGGGCTTAACACAGGCGGCCAAACAGCCATCAAGACAAGATGAGAGCAAGAGGAGCTTATCATGAAAGCATTCTCATTTATTTAGCAGCGGAATCTAATTTGACAGCCCTGTGAGTGTCTATGGCAGTGATCCAACTCTTAACAGCAAGGCTAGTAGGCTACAGTATGACTTGGCACTTTTTTATCTGTCTGATTGTCCCCCTCTCCCTCTTTTTGTACTCTGTCCTTCTCTCTCTCTCTCTCTCTCTATCTATCCATCGTTAGCATCTCTCTCTCTCTCTGCCTCTCCTTTTCTTTTATGTTCACTGACATTGTTGTCTCCCAGCCTTTCAGGATCACTCTCACACACATTTCTCTTCCTCTCATCCTCTCTATGATCCTCCAGTTCTCACGTTCCATCTCTGTTCTGTCCTTTCTTTCTCTCTCTGACACTTCACTCACTTCATCACAGTCTCCTTTTTTGTTTTGCTCTTTCACACACAATCACTCACTCTTTCGCTCGCTCTATCATTTCGGTGTCTCTGTCTCTCTCTCTTTCTTTTCCTCTCCATGCAAGGACAAGGGTGTGTGTGAGAGGGTATAGAAGACACCCAGGCACGTAGCAAGACAAATGTCCACAGTCGGGGTAGAGGGATGGTGTTTGCTATCACAACCCCCACCCCTCTTAAACAGAGTTCTCACAGTTGTCTAAGGAGCCCTCGCCAATGACACCCCCTGGTCTCCATCCACTCCCCCCACTGTTACCTTCAGCTGGTTAGCTTTATCTGTCAGGGAAACCAAAGCTTTTGGACAAGTAGCTGCTACTGACCGGAGGTGCTAGGTGGCACCAGCCTGGTTACTGCTGGTTAGCTTTATCTGTTTAGCTGTGTAGCTAGTGAGGGTCAGTGGACTAGTTGACACTTTGTGAAACTTTGTGTTTGAACTTCAAAGCTACTGGTTTTGCCTTGAGTTTCTGTTGGATATTCTGTTCTGATTGGATGCTATGATGTTTCAAGCAGGGCAGTTATCAGAGGCATTTATCAGAGGTGTTCATGATATCCCACACAGGCAGTTCAAAAAACGCCAGTGAATCATACCTGATGTGGCACGGTGTTGGCACGACCAATGTGCATGATTTCATCAAACCAGCTGCTCTCATATAACTGGGGCCTCTTCAACACATGTTGGTGAATATAGTTTTAAAACTATCAGCACATAAATCAACCATCCACCTGTTTTTATTTCCATTGGCACTGTTGTTTGTTCAAACACTGTTTTTTGCAAACACTGTTTGCAGGTGGATGCCAACTAGGCACCCGAAGTAACGTTACTGCCCAGCTCATTACACAGTTCAGGCATCTTAGAAGTTTAGTTGGAGAAACTGAAGCCTTTAGAGAATGTCCTGGCTAGTATTGTAGTAACCCCCCGCCCCCATTTATACTCTGACTTTACTTTCTTGACTCTCTCTCTCAGTCATTCTCAAGTATTATTATTCTATGTACAACTGTGCCCAGTCATTGAGTTTAAAGATATGAGGCTGATGCTTTGTCACATAGTGTTATTTCAGTATGTTCTTTCTCATCTTCTCTGTGTGAGCTCTGTGTTCTTTGTAACTCTATCCTGTGTTCTATTTCCTACTGCTCTATACTATATAAGTGTTCTCTCTTTCTTTAGTTCTGTTTTCTCTCTCAAATCTTTATTCTCTTCTTGCCATGTTGGCTGATTACAGTCTGTTTGATCTTGGTTTTGAAACTCCTGACTTGGGGAGAAACTGGAGGCAGGGAGGCAGAAGAGTGTTTGCCTTTGGCTTTTAGGGATATGTGTTGGTATGCGAATGAATGGCATCTGCGTGAGTTTGTGAATGAATAAGTGAATGAATGAGTGTGTTTGTGAATTTCTGGGTGGCATGGAAAGAAAAATGTTGTTTTGTGTGTGTTTTGTTTAGGTGAATTAAGCATGCATACATTTCTGTGGAGGATGGCATGTGCTTTTGTAGCCTACAATTTCTAAAAAAAAATCTGTGTGTGTGTGCAGAGCATTAGTTCTTTCATGCCACATAGGTGTATTATGCAACTTATGGCAGTGTACTCTAATGATGAAAATGTGTTGTATACAGAGCCATATGGTATGTTTATGTGTGTCTGTGTGTGTGTGTGTGTGTGTGTGTGTGTGTGTGTGTGTGTGTGTGTGTGTGTGTGTGTGTGTGTGTGTGTGTGTGTGTGTGTGCAAGCTGGGCGTGTCTTTCTCCTCTCGTTGGAGGTCAGGATGGGGGTGCTGCATGTTTTCTTTGGCGCAATATATCTGCAGGAACACGACCCCGCACCTCAGACAGCCCGCCAGCACAGAAACTGCACTCCCAGTGGCTTGTATTACACACCCTCACCCTCACACACACACACACAGACACAGAGAGTACAGCACTTAACAGTTTTTCATTAAGACAGGTCTCATATCTTCAGCACTTGATTTATCTTCTTCATTCTTCTCTGTCTTTCATTGGCTGCTGGGATAACAAATGTTGTGACACTTTAAATTAAGTAGTTTTTGGGGAAACTACATTCAGACCTTAATTAAATTATGACATGAAACATTCTACTTATATTGGTCTGTGGGATTAAGGATTATATTAGGTTTAGGATTATGGTTAGTGATAGGATTATTTGCAGATTACATATGGTGTTACATGGTGTGTGTATGTATGAGCAGCAGTGTCATCAATCGACAAACAGTTGACCCTGATCCCCGAATTCCATGTTGCAAGTCTGTATCACTTTAAAATCATTAAAAGCATTGGTTAAAAGTGTCGAAGAAATATCTGTCAATTTAACTTCATGTGGCTTTGCATTGTGGAGTTCTTTGCCCCAGCCTCATCAATTACTTCCCTATGTCGGGACACCTCTGTAGATGTTATTCTGTTTATCACTAGATTGCTACTCGTGCATGTAGATTATGAACAACCTGTTTGGTTGCTGTATTATTTTCTTTGATGACTGACAATGGTGAGCTGAACAGCTGAATCCACTGTTGCTTGCTAGTTCAACCATTGTGTATTATGGTTATTATGGTTACCATTTAAAAGAGCATTGAAATGAAATGGTGATTTAACTTTTTTTGTTATCAGACCTATATACTGTAGGTGTCTTGTAACTGGGAAATAACACAACATTAATTTTGGTTAATTTACAGTAACAAATGTATTAATTAAAAAGGGGGAAGATATATTGCTATTCCTGCATTGGTACTATCTTGTTATCTGAGTCAAGGAACAGAAGTCTATCTTTTAATACTAGTACAATATCACCAATATCATCCTTCAGAAATTATGGTATGTTGAGTCGTCTCTGTTGGTTTTGGCCCAGTCTTAATTTTGTCTGATGTGTGAAGGGTCTTACTCAGATCCCTGGAGACTTGTGTACTGTATGGATGAAAGGTATGTAGTGTGTAGAGATTTATTTAGATAAAAGTATCTAAAACACACATCAGCAGTGTTTTCTATGACTCAAGAAACAAGTGCAAGGAACCAATCACACATGCACAGCGTTCTAACATCTAAAGAGGCTGACATTGACATGCTCTTGCCAAAGAGAATCAAGACCCATGAAAGGATCCAGAATATGACTAAGTGAAACAGGAATGGGGAGAGTGCAGTGTGTGTGTGTTCTTGCATAAACACACGCAAGCATACACACACACACACACAAACACACACATAACCACACAACCACTTGAATCACAGAAACACATCCATACAATTCTGCAGAAACACACAAGCAGACATTTAACAAATGCATTCTCCATAGCCTCAACCTCACCCTCACACACATCTAACATCTAAAGAGGCTGACATTGACGTGCTCTTGCCAAAGAGAATCAAGACCCATGAAAGGATCCAGAATATGACCCAGTGAAACAGGAATGGGGAGAGTGCAGTGTCTATGTGTGTGTTCTTGCATAAACACACGCAAGCATACACACACACACACACACACACATAACCACACAACCACTTGAATCACAGAAACATATCCATACAATTCTGCAGAAACACACAAGCAGACATTTAACAAATGCATTCTCCAAACTGTTGCCCAATGCAAAGACTGACATCTGCTTGCCAGAACCACACATGCCTTTTACAGCATGTTTTTAAACACAGGCCCCCTCTTGTAACCTGCCAATAAGAATTCTTTTTGCAAACAGGGATACACAGACTGTGTGTACATAGCGGCTCTGGAACGAGGAACACATCCTATGTTGAACTAATTCATGCATACACACTTACACGACCACTGAACTTCTTTTTTTGTGTGTGTATGTGTGTGTGTATGTGATGGTATCTCTGGCATGTGTGTATGGCGTGCCGGAACTTGGAGAATCAGTTAAAGCCTCATGCCAGAGTCAGTAAAGCCAGCAGGGAGCGAAGGGGAAGACAGATCAATAATCAGTACACCACTTAGAGGACCTTGTATGCCCTTGTAGGCCCATCATTTCACTGTACTCTGGAGAAATCAACCACAATTAAAGGGCAGAAGTAAGATCTTACTTGAGATCTCCTGAGATCTTAACATTTCATTCCATTATACTAGCATATAGTAATTATATTCTTGCGCTAACCACTCTGTACAGTGCACTTTCGTACAACTTTTATGAATGCATACTCTTATCAGAACGTCATTGCATAACAGTAATTCAAATCAATCAATCTATCTATGTATCTACCTTTTTATCTATCTGTCTGTCTTAAGACACTCCTGCTTGCCATTATTATTTAAGGATTATCAGCAATCATCTGTTGTTTATGTTTACCTGCACAAAGAATTGTAGTGTAAGCAGTCCTACACTGGATATAACTGATGCAACAGTTAGCTTCTACTATTATTAATAGAGCTGACTACAGCAGTCATACGATCAGTGTGCACAAAATTAGACCAGTTTTCTAAAACTATATTCACACTTTGTAACAGGATGGAATGGAAGTAATACATGTCCCATGGTTATAAGTCATAAAATGTCACATGGACACCAACATAATAATTTATGCTAAGACTTACTGTACCAGACAAACAGTAGCCCTATGATCTGTGGAACAGTGATAATGTCAGTCCTACAATTTTACACAAAGTATCTTCAGAGACTTCTGTACAAGTTTCTGTTTTAAAGGGGAACTCTGGCATGTTTCAGCCTAAATAATATTCATACAATTTCTGCTGCAAAATGTAGTGATCCAGGCATATTTTATTATGTTGACTGTGTAGAATATGCTTATGTTTTGCTTATGCTATAGGTTTTATAGTGCTAGTGCTAATAATAATGGGCTAGCCTGCTCATTTCTGAACAGATTTCCATTGTGTTCCATTGTGTCCAAGTGTTTGAAGCCCAGTAAGAACAACATGTGGGCTGAAATGTGTTCATCTTTCAATAATTAAATAATTACATAATTAAATAATGTTGGTGTTGGTGTATTCATCTTTACTAACTGATGCTGTATCTCTTTTCTTTGTCAACTCATCAACTCTCTCTTTTCATCTGTTTCACACCCTCTGTTTCTCTGTCTTTCTATCTGTCTGTCTGTCTGTCTTTCTCTCTTTGTGTACTTCCTCTTGCTGTCTTCCCCATTCTTTACTTCTTTCTTCTTTCTCTCTCTTCTCTCCTTCCTCCCTTTCTCTGTCTATCTCCCTTTATTTCTATATTTCTCTCTCTTTCTCTCTCAGATCTTACAGGTGAATCTAGTAATGTCCGTCCTGCTGTACGTGATGTTCCTCGCGTACCTCTATGGTATCCAGGCGACATCCATGGGTAGGCAGCGGCCCACACCCGACCCCATCAACTCCCTCATTATTAAGCTCCTACAGGCCGACATCAGCCGGAGCCGACCCAGACAACAGCAGGAGAAGAAGGGGGATTCCCTGGGGCAGTCAGCCCAGAATGCACCACATCCCTCAGGCATTGTGCCAGCAACAGCCCCCTTGGACTCCCAGGATGGAGTCTTGTCACGGCGGAGCTCGGTGTACCAGCCGGTGACGGATATTTCCCTGGAGCTCCTGCAGCAGCACAAGCGTTACAACTCACCGCGTGTGTTGCTAAGCGACCGGCTGCCCATGCAGCCACCGCCTTTGTACCTCATGGACGACTTTGTTAGTACAGTCGAAGGCGGTGGCGGTGGGAACAAAACGCGGAAGAAGCGCTATGCCGAGCACAAAAGCTACCGTGGCGAGTACTCGGTCTGCGACAGCGAAAGCAAGTGGATCACGGATAAGACCACTGCCGTGGACATCAAGGGCAACAAGGTGACTGTGCTGGGTGCCATTCCTAGTGTGGGCCGGCCAGACGTAAAACAGTACTTTTACGAGACCAGGTGTCGAACCGCCAAGCCCTTCAAGAATGGCTGCCGGGGGATCGATGACAAACACTGGAACTCGCAGTGCAAGACGACGCAGACGTACGTGCGCGCACTTACCCAAGACAAGACCTCACACGAGAAGATCTCTGTCGGCTGGCGCTGGATACGAATAGACACTTCGTGCGTGTGTGCACTCTCACGGAAACGCCGCAGGACGTAAACATGTGTATGTGTGAAACAGAGCACACACACACTCTCACACACAAATATACGGGACAAAATACTCAACCATACAACCACTCGGAGTTCTGAAGTGATGAGACATTCAAGGGTTGGGGATGGGGGGCAGGTGGACAATGCTGTAAATATATAAATATAAATTATTATTAAGTTATATTGAAAAAACGCACGTAGTTTTTACATGTCTATATATTAAGTATATTTGTGTTATTTATTGAAGTCTTCAAAAAAAAAAAAATGTGTAAACTTCCAAGACACATGCAATGCAAAGGGAGCATTACATGGTCAGACTATGTGCCTTGCTCAAACACCGGATCTACAAAACAAGGATTGTTAAAACAAAACAAAAAACAAACCTAGACCATGGGATCAGTTGCAATGGAGGTCCTGTCAATCAAAGATAAACAGTGTTGTAACGTTCTCTAAACGCTCTCTGGTAATATATCGGTGGCATCAAGATAATTGTCATCTTTCCTCAAATTCTGTGTTTTTTTAAACAAAATAATGACTCAAATATTAATGTTATATGTACATACATAATACAGAGATATATAACGAAAAAATGCATGGAATTCCTGAGAAATACGTATATATATACGCTATATATACGCTTTATATATATTTTTAAAATAACTGATGACTTGTTGATCATTGGTGCACAGTGCATGTTGCAGTACATGTCTACGTGTTTATGAAACTGACGCATATTAACGTACAGACTGGATTGGTTAAACAGAAATTTCTGCCTACCACATCACTGGAGGCCAGGTGCCAGCCACAGATTTTAAGAGGAGTATTTAAATCTAAAAACTGGTACTCAACTTAGATATTGGTATTTAATTGTTTAACGGTCAAAAGTTCAAGCAAAGGTCAAGGTGGAAATTTGGTTCTTATCCATGGTGTGTCTGAAGACAAATGTCCAAACAAATTAGTATGAATGAGACCACAAATACGACTGCATACTGAGTTGACAAAGAGAAATGTGGTCAGACGAAATGTGCAATGTAATGTAATTCACGGACTTGCTTTAATGGCCGAAGGCAATGAAACACCAGAAACACCCGTGAGCATTCAGAGCTAGTGCTATGGTGACGTTTCCGAGCAGGTGACTCGCCCTTTAAGAACCAGTGTTGGTGATTAGTCTTGGGCAAAGATTGCAGGATAAAATGGTCCCTTATCTGCCTCTTCAACCTTCTACTCTCTCACACACACACACTCACTCTGTCACACACACACCTGAAGCATACTCACCATACCCCCAATAATAGGCAAGGAAATTAGAATTTTATGAATATAAAATTATTTGGACAGTCTTGCTGCAAGAAGACTAAGTACGAGTTTATGCAAGAGGAAACACAAAGTTACCGCTAAACACAAAGTTAATGCTAATGTTGTTTTCCCCTATGAGGCTAAAGTTAAAAGGGTTAGATGCTAAACAGGTTAACGGAACGGAATTGTTTTTTAGGGAAAGGGCACAGACAGGGACTAAAGGACAGTGCAAATGTAACTGTTGGTTAATGACACTGGACTTACAGAAGGGAAAAGCTGCCTTAAGAAGATGTTCATTCGTGCAGAGCTAGGATTTGACCAAGTAATCCTCCCCATGTAAGAGGGTTTCCTTCTTGTCAGGCTCATCTTAGAAGGCTAAGTACCTCACCCAAGAGCAGTTCGCCAGTTATAAAAAGAGTCAGGCCTTTTTGGCCAATTGCAGGTTTACATAAGCGTATCCTCAGCACACAATGGAACAACACACATATATATATATAAAGAAACCTCTGAAATAAATTTTAACAGTCAAGTTCTATCTGAGGGACAGTCTGTGTGGCAGGAACTGCTTGTTAGCTTGCTGCAAACAACTAGCTAGCACGTGTCTCTACCCTCTTCTTGTTTGAAGTGGTTTGTACCTGTTGCTTGTAGCACAGGACCAGGCTATAATCTGATTTTGCCTGGCCACATGTTCGCTCACATTCAAGTCTGAGCTAAGGACTTGTAACATGGACATGTAAACAACTACAAGACAAAACTACAGATCCCCTTAAACACACACACCGTCTAATTGATCTGTACGTCTCTAGGCCTAGTAGTTGGTTGACATAGCAAATCTTTAAGCCTAGTTTCCAATTTCCAATCATAAATGGTTAATGTCAATTTTATACATTGATCCATTATGTCTGTATTCATAAACTTGAGTGGACAGTGACTGAAGAAATCAACCTGGAGAACAGACAGAAGTTCAATTCATATCTGTATTTTTAATTTTTTTTAAACACTGAGCATAAACAAGGTTTAATGTTATTTGTGAGGTATGACATGACATAGAGACTGAGAGAAACAGAATTGAAGAATGTCCAATGGGCAAGCTTGTTTTCTGAAAATGACAATAGGGTGGGGTGCAGCCACGCCTGGCACTGGTCCTAATGACATGCCAACTGGAGCTCCATAGGTCAAAGGTTATAGGTCAGCTTTGTACAGGTCTCCTTATCTGTCCTTCTCTAGGCACAAGGACAGGAACTAAAGTGGTGTGTGTGTGCATGTGCGTGGGTGTGGGCGTCAGGTGCTGTGGTCAGATGAACACAGTGTGTCAAGTAAACCCAAACAACACAGACCCAGACAACACTTGACCTTTAACACTTGACCTTTAACACCGGGACGCCTGCTCTGGTCTAAATTCCTCTCAGGTCACCAATACAGGAATAGGAATATCAACAGGTGTGCAATTAGGAAAAGAAAGAATGATTGAGAAAAAGAAAGAATGAGAAAAATACACAATAGATCAAATAACGGGTTTGAGGGATTAAATCCATCTACTAATTAATTAATTGGTAATGAAAAATGATTTCATGTTAAGTACTGATTGGTGGTGTTGGTACTGATTACTGGTGATAGTAATAATATTGGTGGTGTAAAACTGATGATGATGTTGATTTGCATGATGACGATGGATAATGATGTTGATGACGATGACTACAGTAGAATAGATCAGGACAAATGCTGCTCTTGTGTGGAATGTTAATTGCAAGTCTATCTAATCCATTGGAATAACCAAACCAAACCCAAGCACAAGAGAAAAGCGCAGCAACTGAACATGAGAGAGAGAGAGAGAGAGAGTCAGTCTTATGAGTGGGGTATCCATATGGCTGTTGTAGATTTTGAATGAACTTTTAACATGATTTGCACCCACACAAACGCTTTTGGGATTCCACTTTATTATATTTTTCCCTAACTGTGGGTGTGGAGACAAGGCAGGGATCCCAGTGCATTGTTCCAAGGCTAAATCAATGGATTCAATGGGACCTCCATCAGATGGAGGTACTCTACACTGTTTCAAGGAAAACCTCACTTTCTCAGTATGGATGTACTATAAGGAGCATCCCTTCATATGCCAGAGGGACTCACCAACACCCTGCTCTTCACACACTCTCTGGATGGACGCATAGGCGAAATGAATACACACACAGAGAGAGAGAGAGAGAGAGAGAACACAGGAACTCATTCTTTTCCTTGCCTCACGCCCTTCAGAGCTATGCTGTGTCTCTTAACTGCATTGTATTTCCTGAGCGTGAAATGGAGACAGATAGCAGGAAGAGTACTATACTGTACACACACACACACACACACCAAGATACGCCTAACACTGGAGTCCTTACAGAGAACATTCTAAGGAACTCTAAATGCGATGGGATTCTTATTGTCCATTATTAACCAAACATTCCCTGTTTTTACATACTGTGGAGCTTGCTCTGCCCGTGAGTGTGTGTGTCGCTGTGTGTGAGTGTGTGTGCACGCGTGCAGGCATGCAAGATTGTATGTGTGTGTGTGTGTGTGTGTGTGTGGGCATGTGAGATTGTGTGTGTGTGTGTGTGCATGTGAGATTGTGTGTTTGTGTGTCCTGCTGCTCCGAAGCTGACTGTATCATTCTTGCTGCTCAAAAAAAGCCAAATTATGGCAAACGAGGCTTCTCCCAGTTGTGGGACTAAAATCCTAGTAAGTGTGTGAATGTGGGGAACTACTCCAATTAAACACAGAAACACACACACAGGCTTTCTACTGCTGATGTGCTTTCCAGCTAACAAAGAATGTGCCAAAAATAAAATAAAACACCAGACTATGTGGACAATGTAAAGTAATGAAAATTAAAAAAAATAAAAAAAAGATTTCTTTTCTGGAATTCAGAACTGGAACATCCTTCCAGTTCTGGGTTTCATCAAGACTGATTTAAATGTGACAAAAAACAGATGTCTATTTTAGTAACTTGTATGTTGGATGTCTAATGTACATTATAAGTAGTTTTTTTCTTTCTTTCTTTCTTTTATTTTGTTGGCTGATGTCTTGCTCAGTTGCTTGTCTGTTGTGTGTCTGTTGTCCCTAGTCAAAAAGTATTTCTAAGTTGTGTTATTTTGGAGCAACTTACTTGATGTTCTGAAGTATTCTAATGACATCCTTAGCACACACAAATAAACAAGCACAGAATTCCAATAGAATAAAAGAAATGTTCCGATGTTACACAATGAAGTAATTAATACATATATAGTGACATTTCCAAAACAACACAACATTATAGTTTTTGACTGGGCTAGGTTCTTTTAAAAGCTAAGGAATTCAACAGTTGTTTGAAAGATGCCCAATATCTGTCTGCTATTTCTGCTCAGTCTGTGTACTGATACTTGAAGGAGCGCTGTGATCCAGCTTATCGTTACCGTTTTTTTAACAGTGACACACTCTTCTGTCCCGACATGTCCTTCTGTATGGTCCTGTCCTGTTCTGTCCCTCCCCCTCAGTCAGTTGGGGACTCTGTTTGTGTGTGGAAACATGCCTGAATAAATATATGAACATGTCTTTTTTTATAACACTGTCCTCAACCTGTTGTGATTTTTCAGAAAAGATTTATCAATATTTGAAAAAAAAACAGACCACACGAAAATCTATCTATCTATCTATCTATCTATCTATCTATCTATCTATCTATCTATCTATCTATCTATCTATCTATCTATCTATCTGCCTGTCTGCCTGTCTGCCTGTCTGCCTGTCTGTCTGTCTGTCTGTCTTATAAAGGCAACAACAGGTTATATTTGTCAACAATATTGACCTATATAACTGGCCTATATAGATGCAAAATAATTGGATATCAGGGAATTGTCAGAAAAAGAAATGTGCTTTACAAATTGTAAAACCACTTGGAATCATCTCACCCCATAACCTTACTTTAAGGACAACTGAATTGGGCCATTCTTGGACCTTGAGTGTGTATGTGTGTATGTGTTTGTGTGTGTGTGTGTGTCTGTGTGTGTGTGTTGTCGGGGGGGGGTTGGGGGCTTCTAACTTCAGCTGGCAAGCCTGGACAGACATACATTGCTCTATTTAGGTAAGGGGATTGTCCAAAGATAGCCTATCAAGGATCAAGGCTAAATAGGGTTTGAAGGATGGATGCCCCCTCTAATGAATTCTTTCCTTTACTCTCCAAGGAGGACAGCAGCCAGGCAGAAGGCCGACACAAGGTGTCCACACATTTGCCCGGGTTATAAATAAGACATCACCTTCAGCCCCACAGGCTGAAAATATGCATGGACAATAGTTACAAGGTTCTGATCTCCTCTCTCTCTCATTCTCTTCTCTGTGTGTTTGTGTGCGAGTGAGTGCATGTTTGTGTGTGTTAGAGTATATGTCTGTGTGTGTGTGTGTGTGTGTGTGTGTGTCTTTGTGTGTGTGTGTGTGTGTGTCTTTGTGTGTGTCAGTGAAGTAACGTCTCTGAAGAGTCACATAAAGGTGATTCTACTTACCTGGTAACACTGTTATCTGTGAGATGTTATAGGATTAAACATCTACACCATCAATGTGTTTGTGAGGAAATCTGACAGTAATACAATCTCCACTACTCACCAGACCTGGTGTCTGCAACGGACTGCAAATGGAAACAAGGCTTGAGAAAAGGAAAAGAAAAAAAACAAATTTTTAGCCGTCAATATGAAATGCATTGATGCATGGATGGTTGACAATAGCTGTGAAGAAAAAAAAGGTAAGCCTCTGCAGTCCTTTCCTTTTCCAGACAAAAACGTGTGTGAGGGTGTGTTTTTTTTTTTTTATGGGGCATGGACCATTAAGTGAAAATAATTGAGAGAAAGTGAGGGAGAGGCATGTGGTGGCACGCGTGACAGCAGTGGACACACACACACACACACACACACACACACACACACACACACACACACACACACACACACACACACACACACACACACACACACACACACACACACACACACACTCACACTCACACACACACACACACACACACATACACACACACACACACACACACACACACACACACACACACACACACACACACACACACACACCACATACACATACACATACACACACACACAGACACACGCGCACACACACACAGACACACTCAGTTTGTGTCTCTGTGTGTGTATGTCTGTGTGTGTCTATGTCTGTGTGTGCGAGAGTTTGTGGATGTGTGTGTCCATGACACTGTATTGTCTACTCCTGGCCTTTGAAAAAAAAATGCATTTCAATATTGCTTAGTGTTTTAGAGTGTTTATTGAACTTTAAACAATTTCAATTCTTTGCATTGCGATTTAAAGGTTACTTAGCAAGTACATTGTAATTCTAACGTATACTCTGTACTCTCTACAGTTCTCTGAACATTCACACTTCACAGTCTCTTTTAGCCAGATCTGCTCTTTTAGCCAGGACATCAGAAAACCCCACTCAAGCCTGGGAGCTGCTGCTTGCCATCTTATTCGCGCTGCCAAATCATCCATCTTCCTAAGCCATCATCCAAATTGATTTTCCACCCTGCAAACCTTGTGACATGAGTAATTCATTAGCTTTCAGACACACTCACACATACCCAAACACACACATACACACACACAGAAAAAAAAAGGAATCGCAATTTCTATTTTACGCTCTCTATGTGCATGGATGATATGTGTGCTTGAGTTACTGTTTTCTGGATTCTCGCTGACGTAAGTATAAGCCTGTCATAAGTACACTTACACAAACAGATGATTCACACTCCACTGAGCAAACTGAGATCTCCCCTATGATTGACATCAATCTTTCTTAAATACCTATCACTTCTCCACACACTGACGAAAATGTAACATTAGAGACCAAGTCAATAAGCTCAACATGACCTTTTGACCCATAATTCAAAGTAACGTTCTTAGGGGCCCAACACTGACCACTAGGGACCACTTCCACTGGGCATTACAGAATGAGAAATTAAACCTGCACCCCAAAGATCTACTTAAACAGGCTGCTGTTCCTACTTCATGCTACTAGCTAGACCTGTTATCAACACCCATCCTGCTGACTGTGTACAGCTGAAGATCTGTTATGCAGAAAATAAACA
This sequence comes from Tenualosa thibaudeaui, assembly GCA_027481765.1. Lineage (NCBI taxonomy): Eukaryota > Metazoa > Chordata > Actinopteri > Clupeiformes > Clupeidae > Tenualosa > Tenualosa thibaudeaui. Next base: position 8,085,692 of record JAIFZK010000022.1, read on the forward strand.
AACAAATATTAGACCCCAACCTAAACTTGTTTTACAACACTTCAGAAGCAACTGGCCTCAAAGCTGCATACACTGCAGTGTTTGCACAGAGTAGGCATCACACAACACTGAAGTGGACTGAAGAGATCAATCTATCATGTGGATCCGGGAGTGCGGTTTTATTATCGCATGGGTGACACTTCTGCCATGGGCCTGCCGAAATAGCTACCGCGACGGCGGCGTGTCGTCATGCTATATTACAAGAGGCCAAAGAGATGCACTGGTTTAGATCAACAACAGAGATTATCACAGTGACAAGGATTACACTGGGCACACAAGCTTCAAACAGGTGAGTTTAAGAACCTGGGTCATAGGAATTCTTCAAATTTGTATTGTTTTTTGGTTTGGTTTAGAAATACAGTCTTTATTGTTTACTTTAAGATGACATCATACTTTGAAAAGAGTTTCTCATTTGTAAGTCAAAAGCCAGATGTGTTCTGGGGGGCATTCCAAGTAGGTAGTAAAGTGTCAAACCTTACTTAAGATGGAGGTAGTGGTAAACCTGATAATAGGAGATCCTGGAGTCATCATTCACTCGACTAAAGAAAGCAAACACAGTACTACTATTATTATGAGCTACCATCTTATGAGGTTTACCACTTCCTCTAGCTGAACTTACTCGGGCTTATCACTTAGCCACCTGCTTAGAGTATCCCCCTGGTTCATTTGAACGCAATCCAGATTTAATGATAAGATGTTTGCACTAGGCATAGTTGTGTCATGATTTGTGTGCTGCACATTGAAAGCCATGGTAAAATGACTTATACAGTGCAACCAGTGTATACTGAATCTTTTGAGGACAACATGCCCCCCTCCTCTCGTGTCTTCACAAAAAAATATTAGAAGTTAGACACCATTTGTCATCATATGGATCTTTAGTACAACATGCTATAGATGGACATTATCATAAAATACTGTCTCTGTTTCTAGCTTGGCCACGGTTTAGAGTTTAACAAAGTTTTGATCAATGAGTGCATTTAAAATGGTGCTGAACTCTGCTAGTGATGAAGCAGCTGGGCTAAATATGTTGTGGTGGGTTTTCTAAAAATCTGTGGATGACTGCATGATCTGCTTTAATGTATATCAAAGACACTGACTACACAGGAACAGGTTCATTAGGGTCAGTGCATGGTGTTGTTTAGCTGACTTATTATTCTATGATTATATTTAGATGATTATTATTACAGTTTATTCTTGCATTGTGGTTTTTGTGAATGTTGCAAGTCACTGAATAAATGCATCTGCTAAGTAAGTACACATGAACAAAAATAGAATATACTCATATTACATGGGTCAACACTGAAGTGTGAAGTGTTGTTGACTTGTTTTTATTGGTGCGTTTAAGTGTTCTGTGTGTTTACATGTCTGGGGCAGGATGGCCCACATGAAGAGGTTTGCAGGGATACCAATGTCCAAGGTAAGGACACTGTGTGTGTGTGTGTGTGTGTGTGTGTGTGTGTGTGTGTGTGTGTGTTCATCTGTGTATGTGTTTCAGTATTGTTTGTAGGAGGACCAGGGGCATAGGACTTGGCAGATAATGTGTTCTTTGCAAACTTACTGTTTGTTTATTCATTAATTTCCTTTTGGATGCATAAAGTCTGTCTATCTATCTATCTATCTATCTATCTATCTATCTATCTATCTATCTATCTATCTATCTATCTATCTATCTATCTATCTATCTATCTATCTTCATGTGTGTATGTGTGTGTGTGTGTGTGTGTGCATATGTGTGTATGTGTGTGGTGACCACACATTTTTATTTCCTTG
>JAIFZK010000022.1:8092500-8137500 GCA_027481765.1 Tenualosa thibaudeaui
ACAAACACACACACACACACACACACCTACACGTACACATCCATTACAATCAAATTGTAATGTAAGGAAGTGAATTTACTCCAGCGTTTCGCTGCCTGTGGTCCATTCATGTCTGGACTCACTTGAACATGATGCGATATCACTGAAGCAATAATTTGGGGTTTTCAATCAGACTCTGGAGCTCATCTAAAAGTCATGCAGACTGAACAACAACAGTTTGGAGTTTTGTGTGTCAAATAACAAAGCACGTAGGCCCAACTCGTAAACACAAACAACAGGCAATGCAAATTGCAAATTTAATGAGGAATGCTGTGATTTCACTCTATTCTATCTGTATGGGTTGGTCTGTTGTGTGTAAGTTTTGTCTGTGTGTTTGTGTTTATTTTGTGTGTATTCGCTGTGTGCATTTGTGTATTTTATGTCAATGTCCATGACTGTGAGTGTGTGTGTATGCCTTGATTCTGTGGGTATGTATGTGTGCGTATTTTGTGTACATGTCTTTGCATGTATGAGTGTGTACATATGCCTTGACTGTGTGCGTGTGTGTGTGTGTATGTGTGTGTTCCACAGGAGAAGGAGGAGCAGTGGAGGAAGCATGTGGCTGACCTGGCCTCTAAACAAGAGGAGACTCTCAAAGGAAGAGCTCTGCGCCTCAGAGACTTCAGGGTATGGAAGCACAGAAACACACACACACACACACACACACACACACACTCCAATCACACAGCACATTTATACACACTCACACACATGCACACAGACACACTCCACCCACACAGCACATTTATACACACACATGCACACACACACACACACTCAACCCTCACAGCACATTTATACAGACATATGCACACACACATTAGTCATGTATATACACATGTCGCTGTGTGTCAAAACTGAAACCACACAACAACACAATCAAAGTCATTCACACACACAACATGTGTGCTGATTACCCACACACCCAGTGTACAGTACGCGCATGCACACACAAACGCGCACACACACACACACACACACACACACACACACACACACACATTTGTACGGTAAACCTTGAACATGCAGCCCAGTTTTGGTCTGCAGATGTTCAGCAGGCAATTCTGTTGCTAAATATCATCCAGATGTGAAGTCATCCACATTGGCGCTAAACTCATGGCTCTGGCGCATGCTCATAGTTAGCAGAACATGGCTCAGACAGCAGCGTCCACGTCTGGGCAAGAGGCGAGCCTGGGCCCGGGCCATGGATACTGCAGTTCGAATCTGACCAAGGCTGTGGTGCAGTCTGCCATCAGACATGTCCCTTTGGCCACCACAGAGGGCTGAGGCTGCAGCCTGTAGAATGAACCATAAGCTGAGACAGATGCTTTGCGGTTGAGCAAAGAGTGGGTCTCTCACTCACCCTCATCAATCGCAAGAGATCTTTGAGGAAAGACGCTATGGCCATACACACACACACACACACAGACAGCAAGAGAGCAAGAAAGAGACACACAGACACAGCCGCGCATACAGACATATGTAAACATAGATGATGACATCCACACAAACACTTTTGTGCACTGGTACATGTGCGCACGCACACACACACACACACACACATATACAAACACACACGCATCCACATACACAATCCTTGTTTCTATTGCGAAAGAAACGTTTCTGCAAAGACAGCTGGATGACCTCATTGATGTCACTGTTTGACTTCTAGTGAAGTAAGCAAAACAGCCAGACACAAGCATCTGCAAACCTAATTAGTATAAATTAGTGATGAGAATTCACTACAAACTTTTTTGTATACCAAATTTTGCCTTACACAGTAAATTATTTTATTTGAAAACACTGGTGAAAACTCATTGGAATTTTTTTTTAGCAAACTTTTTGAACATCATTACCATAAACTAAAGCATGAGATCACGTTAATTAATGTGGATAAATTTGTCACATTGAAACTGAATCAATAGTAGCTACTAATGATTTTTTGAATGAATTTTCCATGCAAACAATACACTGTAGGCTATCTACAAGGCAGAAAACCATATGCATTACCCATAGATGTCTGCGTGTCAAAGGAGTAAATTGGCCCTGACTGCGAGACATTCAGACATAACAGTGACTCGCTTCTCTCATTTCCACCGCACAGTGACTGATTTTCAAACTTTCTTTGCATCAGTAACAGGAGTTGGTATGTCAAAAAAAAACACTGATGTTAAAAAGACAGTTGAAAAGACTCTCCTCAAAGTCTGTGCAGGTGCTGGGCAAGACTCATTCAGTCAAGCGGTGACAGTCCATTTTGCCGTATAGGAGACTTCTGTATCCCAAATATGATTGGATATGAAGTGCCAGCTTTTTAATATAAAATATTATCTTACATTCGGGCTAATACAGTATTCTTTTTCCCTCTCTGTGTTTAAAACACTGTACTCCATCTCCCACTCTCTCCAGACCAGAAGTTAAAACTACATTTGCAATTCCCAGGAATTACACAGTCTATGCAAAGCAAAAGTAAATTTTATATTTGTCCATTCTACAAAATATAGAATTAATGGACTGTAGCTACTGCAAAGCGCTTTACAGTGTATGCCTCACATTCACCCATTCACACACATGCACTCATACACCAGTGGTGAAGGCTGCGATGCAAGGTGCCAACCTATTTGGAACATACTAGATGACTATCAGTCAAACAGTTAGTTAATCAATGAAGCCTTTACATGTACTAAACATTTAGCTAGGAATCATCAAAAAAAGTTGCTCTCTGGGACCCTGTTCACACAACATGCAGTATGTAAGCGGTCCATAGTGGCATAGCGGTTGCTATGGAGTTTGTGTCCTTGTGTTCACACCAGATACCTCCCCAACATTCTCTCTCTGTCGCTCTTTCTTGTTCTCATAACAACAATATACTTGTTATTGCTAAAGTATCTCTAATTATACAGGTAACTGGTAGTGTATATTTGAAGGAAAACATTTCTCTCTCTTTCTTTTAAACTCATTTCATTCTTTCTCTCACTTTTTCTTATAATAATATACTTGTTATTCCTAAAGCATTTTTCTCTCTCTCCATCTGTGTGTGTGTGTGTGTGTGTCTGTGTGCAGAACTTTCAGAGGAAGGTGCTAGTGGAGGAACTGGGCCGTGATCCAGAGTGCACCAGAGAGATGGTGGACCAACTCCTTATCAGAATGTAGCCTCCCTCAAGAGGCTCTGGCACCAACCCGACCGCAGCCGAACCAACGTGTGAAAGCTGTTTACCATTAAACACAACAAAAGGCTATTTGTAGCACATATAAACACACAATGCCATATATACATGCGCACACACACACAAACACACACACACACACACAGCCACAAGGTCACAAATACACATCAATCATCGTCTGTGTGTGTGTGTGTGTGTGTATGTCTTTGTGTATGAGTATGAATGTGTGTATTTTTGGCTGTTTAGATGGTAACATGAGCACAAAAAAACATGACTGTTCCCTGTGCCAATAACAACCTTCGCAAGATGAAGTGCAAAAAGGCAATGAGTGAGTGGATGCCTGGCTGCAGTTGAACTGTTGGTCCTGTTCTAGCTTGCTGTCTGGAAGACTGTCTGAAGCAGATAGCAGCTCACTGCAGGACTGATCTGTGCCAAATCCACTGTAGTGTCAAAACTGAAATCACACATATGAACACACGCACACACACTTGATCTAATCCAGTGGCAAAACTGCAACCACACACATGAACATAAATATACACACACACACACAGAACATGAAACCATACACATGAACACATATGCACACAAGAGTACACACATACACACATGCACACACACAGAATGGATCGGTTCCAAATCCAACCCAGATTTGACTGCTCCTCAGAGAGAGACTGAGGGACAGATGTGCGTGATATCCACTGTGTCAGAGTCAAAGGGCTGCACTTAAACAGTCATTCAGTATCAGAGAGAATGTGCTGAATGCTATCCGGAACATTTCTTTGGCATCTTACACTTCCTTGAGTCTTTTTATGTGGGGTAATAAGACTAAGACATATTAGTTTCTGTCTATTTTTTCTCAAAGATTGCATGGCCCTTTATTCTTCGCTGACAGTGCACACATCTAAAACATACGATACGTTATTCTTGTTCTTCCTCCTTCTTCTTTTTATTCATCCTCCTCCTCATTTTTTTCACCTCCTTCTCTTTTCATCTGTTGTTCCATTCTAATGGAATGACCTACTGAGCGTTACCAGAACAGGGGCCTCCCCTTCTATCTTCAAGAAGCTCTTGAAGACCCAGCTCTTCAGAGAGCACCTCCTGTCCTAGCACTTGCCTGGTGCTTCCCTCCTCCCTGCACCTCCACCCTCCTTCTGCACTTGACTCCATTTGTGTGCTCTCGCCCCCTGGAAGCCCCCTGTTCCTGACTAGTTGTATTCTTTCTGAGATTTCCTGCTGCAGCTTGAGTGTTAATCCTTTTTGTTAAATGCATAAATGTAAATGCCCTACTTCTCTACTTAATGCATAAAGGCATCATGACACGTAGTGGGGTTGTTCAGTGAAGCAAGTGAAAGGGTCACATCCCATTCATCCTTAGTTCTCCATGTTCTTAGTGACTTCCTGACTTAGTGATTTGTAACAATGATGTGACATTTTGATAAACATTCAGCAAATATGCCCCTCAAACAATAAAATAACTGCATAATTATTTCATGGGAAGTACTAATCTTGTGATATTCGTTGAGCATTTGCTTAAAATATAATGTATGTTGCTTTGACAAAAGTGTTTGTTGAGACAAAAACGTAAATGTAAACAAAGAATGTTGTTTTGTATTATTTACCACACCTAAGAGGTGGTGGTAGTGTAGTGGTTAAGGAACCTGGCTAGTGTGCAAGTAGCCTGAAAAGTTGTTGGTTCAAAACCCAGCTGCCACCGTTGAGCAAGGCACTTGTTTTGTAGACCTTTGCTTTTCAAATATTGGAAACAGGGTCATGTCCTCCTCCTCTTCTTTTTCTGTGTTTATAGCAATATTCTGTTTCATTTTCTTTGCCCTATCAGTTAGCATTCATTGCCATTTCACATCTTCAGTTTAAGTTGTACTGCATTTTCTTATTCATATTACTACTAACAGCACCTGGTGACCTTGAACGACAGCACAATGGGTTGAAATCTGCTGGAATTTCCTTTATAGAGGCCCTTGAGAGGGCATGAGAGAGAGAGATGATACCTGTCAGGTGTGCTCAAGTGTTGGTGCTTTGGTAAAGCGAATGAGATCACTAACCTCTTTACCCTGCCCCAGTGTCAGTGAAAAACATAAAGAAAGGGAGGTCATGCCCCTTCTGCTTTTATGCTTTAAGCTGTACATCATCTTCATCATCCTCTGTCTGGAGATCCATTGGAGAGTCCCCAGAGTAAATAGAAATGTGCTGAAATTGTCAGGTCTGTGCTGTGGTGTCGATGCTTTGGTGGAGCAGATTGACACGGATCAGTATCAATGGCAGTGAGGACAATCCAGTCCTGAGGCTCAAACAGGTGGATTGCTTACACACATGTGTGTGTGTGTGTGTGTGTGTGTGTGCGTGTTTGGGTGGGTCCCACAGTCACACTCTAAAGCAAAGTTTTTTTTGCCTTTGCTTTTTCATGTGTAAAACCTGCTTGGCAAGCCACTGCCTACCACATCGACTGCGTGCACGCACACAGACACAGACACAGACACAGACATACATATACACTCTCACCTGAACCTCCAATCCACCTGAAGCACCCACACCCTCTCCTCTGTTTTTTTTTTTTAAATCACCATCATCTTCCCAACTCTCTGTTGTTGTCAAACCTGACTGACATGGCTTGGCTTTCTATGGTTGTGTGCACTGTGATGTGGTTAACAGAGTGTATCTCTCTCTGTGTGTGTGTGTGTGTGTGTGTGTGTGTGTGTGTGAGTGACCGTGACCATTTTGTCATCCCAGATCAAGAGAACAGTCAGAGAAGGGGACAGAGAGGTTCACCACCAAAGGATAAAGAGACACATGAAAAGAGGCAGGATGATCAAGGGAGACAGTGAGTGAATAGAATAAAGAGAAAGAGAGAGAGAGAGAGGTTGGTTGGCTCGGTTGGTTCTTTAAAAGAGAAGACTGATGAATATGGAGGGGTCGTGTTGCAGTGCGTCTGCGCTTCTCTCCCCCTAAGGGCAGGTGTATGCATGGCTACAGCTCCTGTCTGCTGGCACTACCCTGAACTCACTGTTGGGACTACCCTGAACTCACTGCCAGATGGAAATATTGCTTCTTACAGTAGTCTTCTGTCTTTCAGAAACAAATCAGCTCAATTGTGTCTTTTTTTTTCAAATCAGAATTCAGTAAGATCTGGTAGATGTCTCGTAACAACCCACTGTCCATGTCCAACTGAGTCAAAATTAAGTTCAACTTCTCCAAAGGGAGGGTGGAGAAACAGACTCTAAGACTGCTTTAAGTAGTGTTTTCTTGATGGGATCTGTCAGTGAACAGAGCTGCTGGGGTCTCAATACAGTACAACATAGCACATACATACATCACATTACAGAATAAAACAGTCAATCACACTGTACAACACAGCACAGCATACTATCCAATGCAAAAAATCCAAATTACACCATATAATAGCTGACAGTACAGCACTTCACATCACTACACTGCCCTGCAATACACTGTATAACACAACACTGCAATACACAGCACAACAGAATTCAAAATAGTGTTTCACTACAGAACACATTTCACTGCACTGCAATACACAACATGGCACAACCCAACACTGCAACACAAAGGACAACACAACACAAAACAAAGTAGCATTGAACTACACTACACAACATACAGTACCCTTCATCATAATGGGTTTGCTTCGAAAGAATTTTCTGTGGACCAATTTTCAGCAAACAGAGAGAGGGCTGAAAACAAGCTTTGTGGCACATGATGATTGCAACCTTCCTCTGTTTTGAGAGCAAGCCCACACCCGCACCAAACTCTGCGAGTGAAATGTCAAGTTGACACCAGTATGTGGATTACTTGAGCACTGATTCTACCAACATTATCTAGTAATGTAAGCCAAGTGTCACAATAAACAGAATCTGCATGCACCTTCTGAGTGGTCCCACTTTTCTGTACTCAAAAACATTCAGTGACCCATCTTGAAAGGGTACCTTGTGTCAATGGCTTGATTGGCAGAAACAAACAAATGTTCACAGAAGGCCCTTGACCTTTCTGAGAAGTGACATGTCAGGACTGTTGCACAAGTTTAATTCTGGTCATAAGGACTTGAGTGGCTAGCAGAGACATGTAAAGTTCCTCTTCTCCATTTCCAGGCTTTTTTCACAGGCATTTCACATGCTCTTTCACTGGGCACTCTTGTAAGGCATATGTTTACTTTCTGGAGAGTGGGCACTTTGTTTGAACTTATTAGAACCTATTGGTTCTACCTTCAAATTCTGTTTGCCGATTGGATGCTAAGAAATCTAGTCAAGGAAATCAAAGCCCTTGGACATTACCCTGACTAGTACCATAGTGAAATGCAGGACTGAGCAGAAGAACTAAACAGCACTAGCCTGGCTAACAACAGACTTCCCATTATACATTATAACAGGTCCGGTCATACAATTTTGAAATTTCTGATTGGACGAAATCCATACGTGTCACTAGGAGTGAGTATATCCCACGGGTGACTCTTTACAGATTTCCCATTTGAGATCTGTTGGCAGTTCTCCAAGAAAATGTCTTAATAGAGTAGTGTGAATATGTAACTTACGGTACGACATACAGACAAGCAAGCAGATGTGCCATTTTGCACCCAGTTCAGTTTGTGGTTAATGTCATATATCTCAGTGATAAATCCTTTCCCTTGCCCCTTCCCCATCCATGTAATGGAGCGGTATCGGGGGAGAAAGAGCAAAAAAGAAAGAGAAAGAGAGAGAGAGAGAGAAGGTGGAACCAGAGCCTTAAATGTTGATCACTTGAGAGAGATCATATCATCCTGGGGTTTTTCTAAAGGAATTTGCCAAAGGCAAGGCTTATGCAGACATGCGCGTGTACACACACACACACGCACGCACGCGCACACACGCATGCATGCACGCACGCACACACACACACACACTCTTTCCTTTAGTGGTATAGACAATGCTTTACCTCTGGAGAGGCACTAGAAAGAGAATTTGACTGTTCCTCTTTCATCGCTACTGCGTGGTCGTCAGAGAGACAGGATTCTACGTGGCACATCTCACCTTTCCAGAATCAACAAACATCAAATGAGGATGAGGGCTTTAAGAGGCTGCAGATGGGAAAAGCAATAACAGCCAGTGGCAGAGGAATTAAAGCACACACACACACACACACAGAGATCCATATCTCGGAGGTCAAGTCTAGAGGTGTCAAACGTGTACAGAAACATGCTGTGCATATATCCACACACACAGATCCACATCTCTGAAGTCAAGTCTAGAGGTGTCAAACGTGTACAGTAACATGCTGTGCACACACACACACACACACACACACACACACACACACACACACACAGACCTGCACACCTCATGGATGAACACTAAGGGTGTCAGACATGTACAGAGGCATGCTCTGGATATGTCCACACAATCACATGCACTCAAAATTACAGAAACAAAAGCATGGGAAGATTTGAAAACATTGTATGTATAAGAGACACACACATACACACTCACATACATACATACATATCATCTTGCCAATGATGCTCTTTCCTGTGAGAAAAATGATTCATACACACACACACACACACTTCTAGGACTACAGTATCTGATGTGTCACACTGTCAACACTACAATCTTTTTCCATTGGGAAGATTAGTGTTACACACACACACACACACCAGAAAAGCTCAGAGCTCAAGGCATCTGGTGTATATATAATGATGAAGCTCATGACTCAGTGTTGAGCCTCTGACCAGACACTCGCCCCAGAAAATCTCCCTGGCTGATGTCAGCCTCCTGTTCCTGGAAAGCTGAAGGAGCTGCAGAGTGGTGGTACCTAACCTGCAGAAGGAATGCCCACTGGGACGGCCAGAGCCAGGCTGGTGACACAGATCTCCTCCTGAACTCATACCCTTCCCCCCACCCACTCACATACACAAACACACACACCCACACCCTTTCTCTCTTTATCAGTCTCTCACCATTTATTTCATATGCACCCACACCCTATGTCTCTTATTGTCACTACTGTCTAATTATTCATTTATGCACAGCCACACACAGATAGCATCTGAACTCTAACATCCATCAACACACACCACATAATACCCATAGTTGTCACCCAGTCTCAAACTGTGTGTGTGTAGGCATTGGTGTCTGTCACTGAGAACTGAAGCTCACTGGCATGATTACAGGCTGTGGTGTTGCTAATTGTTTATTTAGGATGTAGTTTGCTACCTCCTAGGAGAAAGGCAATGAATCCTAATTGCAGGCTGAGCTTAGCTGCTTGCTTTGCTTAGGGTAGGAGAGGCCCCAATGATGACAGCAGGCTTAGGTGACATATCGTCTCCGTGTCAGGGGAGATGTAGTCAGGTATGCAGAGACAGAGAAACACACACACACACACACACACACACACACACACACACACACACAAACACCACATACAACGTGCACACAGACACATAAGCATGTGCACAGTACAAGCTGAGCTGCGTAGTCCAAGGCAGAATGAAAAATAAAAAATGATCCACTCAGCCCCAGTCAGTCTTTGGCAAAATGTCTCACAGTTAGGTAGAAATTCCTTTTATGGAGAAAAAGAGCAGGACTGAGCAATGTCTTGCATAACACAGGAACACACCTGCATCCAGACTGACAAAGGCCTGACAGAAACGAGCCAGAATATGAGTGGAGAGATCATTTACATTTATGCATTTAGTAGACTGTTTTATCCAAAGCGACTTACATTTGTGAACTATCAATTACTTCAGGACCAGTTTCCCTTGGAGCAACTTAGGATTAAGTGCCTTGCTCAAGGGCACAACTGTGGCATCCAGGGTTCAAACCCACAATTTCCAGACTACCAGCATGCTAGCCAGGTTCCTTAACCGCTATGCTACCACCATTCAGAGAAGTGCTATCTGAGGTCTGATGGGATTAGGGATTTTGGCTGAATCCCAGTGGAATCCTCCAAGACTTAACTGGCCTGAATCAATCATCAATCATAGTCGATGAATACCAAGTATTTGAGGGTTCAAGGTTTCTGTCTTGGGTTTTTTTAGGACCCTACTGGAGCAGTTTGTATGGGAAGAAAGCAAATAGAACTGCTATCAGTTACAGATTGCCAAGAATCTTTTACCAAGAATAGAATAGAATAGAACAGAACTTGTTTTTGAGCATTTTACTGAAATGTGGTAAATGTATCATCTAAACAGCAACCAATTCATGCATTCTTTATTCATTAGTCAGTATAGTCAATTCATATCTTAGGAGTAGTAGTAAGTTGTGCCTTGCACCATTTGCACCTGCAGGGTGGTCATGCAATGAGTGCAATTTCTTCTCTAGTCTGTTTGGAAAAAAAGCCCTGATTGAGGGTAACAGAGATGTTATATGTCACTGCCATGCCTGACATGCTACATACAGAAACAACAATTCTGCAAAGGCATATAGACAAGCCTGGAGCAAAAGGGTCAGTAAAAGCAATGCCATCACTGCCATGCTCCCAGAGCTGCTTAAAGTCCGACCCCATCTTATGCTCTATAAGCCACAGGAAATGCAAATATTTATGGGATTGCCGCCATGGCTTGTCCCCTCTGGGTCGGGCTTTGGGCTGGAGAGGTGGAGTTGATCTGAGAAAGAGAGAGAGAGGAAGAGCGGGTTTGCTGGTTGGTCCAGAAGTGGACTTAGTCACTCTCCCATTCTTAGTCTCTCTAGATTGAGAGATTTGTAGGCTGGTGAGGGAGTCAATGAGAGACAAAGAATGAGAGAGAGTGAGAGAAAGAGACAGAGAAAAAGAGAGAGAGGGCAGGCTTATAGACCAGTGTGGAATGTGAAGAGTGCAGTCCTGAGGTCCCACAGGGTTCAGCCCCGGGCCCTTGGGTAATCCTCTTTCGGATAAAAATCTAACTGTTTTGCGACATATGAACAACAATGCACAAAGATCAAAATACTGTTCTAGAAAAAAGAGATCATACTGAACTACAATACGTCACAAAGCACTTTGGGATGATACAGAAAAGGAAAAAGTGAGTACCTGTCCTTTATGTTGCTCCTTTTTCAGATCTCTTTCTACGCCATTTCACTGAGCCGTTATAGACTTAGATGCTCAGTATTTCTGATTGTGAAGACAGACCACAGCTGCTCCTAAATACTCTAGAAATACAAGTAAAAAACTGAAGAAAAAAATAGAGAAATGCATTGTGATAATCCCAGAAATCTGGCACCCTCTGTGATTGGTCTAGCTCTCCTATGCCAGGAACCGGCCCTGACCTGACCCACAATTATATAGTGAGAAGGTCAGATAGAGGGAAAGAGTCTGCAACAAGAATAAGTAGGTCAAGGTAGGGAAAGACTCTCAAATGAAAAAAAAAAAAACAGCAGACTAGTCCAGGTGATATAAAACCTGCTTGATATGTCAACAGAAATACACAGCAAAAATAAACAAACAAAAACATGGGCAGACTTGGTAACATGAATGACACACACACACACACACACACACACACACACACACACACACACACACATCGCCCTGCCAACAAATGGAAAATGACCTGCAGGGCAGTCCAGGTGATAAATCCTCTTTTCCTCTTCAGCACTTCCCAGCTGTTTTCAGCATAGAGGCCTTTTATGGTCAGAGTATGAATAACGTGGAATGTCAATAAAGACCTCTGTTCCAAGTCAGGTCCTTCGTCTGCCAAGCCCACTGGGTGTTTGAATCTACTGAGATATGTTTGACGACTGTGTATTATGATTACACTGGTGTGACCGGCTAGACTATCTTGATTTCTGTGTGCAGATTTGAAATTGCTTCTATTCACTTCAACTTTTCAGGGAGAAGCTTTCTTTCCTGTAGTTTGCCATCTTTCAAGCATGTACTCGCAAACAGACAGACACACAACACACACAATTGGCTCTGAGCCCCTAATGGTCAGAGGCCTTGTAAAAAGATTAAAAGTTGACATGAAACAGAATAGGGGGATAAATCCAATTCTTGGTAAACATGACCTACTAAAACACCATGCTATATTTGCTGTTGCATGTATAAATCTTTCACTCATGACTGATGGGTAGTTGGCTATAAATTGCCAAGACATATCTTCATTTATTTTTAGCCGTGCTTAACAGTTCCCATGGGTAAAAGCATAAAACAAATTTCTAAAATATCTTCCTGCTGAATTCAGTGTGTCTTCCCACTGAAAACACCTAAATGGTTTCATACACAAATGCAAATACAATACATACCTATTGATATACAGGGCTGGACTGGGACCAAAAAATGGCCCTGGCATTTTTGACCATGGCAGCCCACCATAAAATTCTAATATGATATGCAGAGGATACCAGGAGATACATGCACAGTAATCATCCATTTTGGCAAAGCAATGTTTCATTAATATTACTTGATAACAATAACTTTAAGCTACCACACCTGCAAACTATAACTTTATCATACCCTAAAATAACACTAAGTGTACTCATAGCAATATTTGAAAACGGAGGCTACAAAAGCCATTCTCTCTCTCTCTTTCTCACACCTCCAAACCAGGAAGGATGAGGTGCACAAAACTCTGTAGGCTACTATTAAATGTTTTAAGTCTGACTGAATAAAATTAATCCTGTTTTAACTTGTTGAACATTTGCACACTTTTAAAAAACAATTTCCCCAGTGAAGATGTACATACATCCCACAACATTTTCACTGTTAATTCCACAGGCCATCATCATATCAGATTCAGTTTCATTCTAGTGTCTTTCTGACTGTATGTGTGTGTGTGTGTGTGTGTGTATCCGACGTGTGTGTACCTTCCTTTCCGCACGAAAAATTCATAGGAATGAATTCTTTGCAAATAAGAATTTTGAATTTTTTTTTTCTTTTGGTTGTAGTACTGCGTCAACATTGACAACCATTTTGACCAATCGTGACTGACTTCAGATCTCAGAAAGTTGATGGCGTTCCGACCACTCATTACTTTGTTGAGAATAACCAAGTTTTCTCCTCTCCGCAACAACAATCGAATCACGCAATATAAAATGCAAGTGGCTTATTTGCTACCAATGTAGATTTCTGACAAACATTCAAACACACACACACACACTTCACCAGCCCTCCGCCCTCCCTACACGAAAAGTCCCTCTTCATTCTGCTAACATTTCGGCTACTTCTTACGGGGCAGTAGCTGGGTCACGTCACTCTCCTCCTCTGAATCAACCTGAATAGCTACTTCTCCTTCCTCTGTCATACTACTCTGTTGCACATTAAAGGTGTGTGCCTCTCTGACAGCCTGTGTACTTGATGGGAATTCAGCTTCTGCACTAGATGTCAATGGCCCTGCACCTGCTGCTGCAGTTAAACTTGTGGTGGCAAACATATCTGTGATTTTGGCACATTTTGCTGCATCCACTTGTAGGCTTTTTTTCCTCTCAGCTTCTCTGCGCACCCCTTATACTTTTGTCCGTCACTTCGCTCTGAATCCGGTTGAACTCCAATGGCAAGGGAGGAGGCCTGAGAGATTTCATTGGACTAACCCCATGTCCTTCCAAAAAAAAAAACAAACAAAAAAAACAATGGGCAGCGTTTTGTGTTTCAAATACTGTCGCGGCGGATAAAAATATGTATATTATACTTATTTGATTAAACTATTACAGTCCGGCTCAAAAATGTGCGTTGGCCAGATACACCAGATTCCCAGACCACACCTGTTCTGATAATAAAATACACTTAGTTTGACATGGGAAATTACTGGGAAAATACTGACTGAAATAAATTGATGTGGTGTCACCAGGCATGTTAATCTTCCTAAAGTTATGATGAGGGAGCTGTCCAGTGTCACCTGGTGCTGAAACCCATGGCTACATGGCACAAGGGTGTGTGTGTGTGTGTTCCTTTTAATTTCTTGAGTTATACATCAATTTGCACCTCTAAAGTCATTCATACATGAATTAATTCATCCATATTCACTTCTAACCTCACGTTGTTTTGATAAATCAAACAAACACAAACACATTAGCTCATACACCTGGTGGTTGTCTTTGACAAACCCACCGTTTCCCTAAATTAACGTGTTTATAATCTCATTAAATCATAAATCATTAAAAACAACAACAACAACAAAAACAAACAAACAAACAAAAAACAGGACTGCATTTCCTCATCAGTGAGATCTTGCAGTAGTGATTATATTGGTACAGAGATCTTGGTAAATCCAGCATTACGAAAAGAGTGATGGCTAGAGATGGGCATTGTTTGGATTTTATCAATAAAAATACCAATACCGGTACTGCTTATCGGTCCTGCTTCTTATAGATACTCTTATCTGTAATCTAGTAAAGAATGAAGATGTGATGGATATAGGGCTCTATATTATATATTTTATTATATTAACTAACTATTATATAACTATGATATATTATACACAGACTGTATATGTCATCGATTTTGTCAAGAAGCAGATCACTCCTCCTCCACACATACAAGTGAAAGGGCTTGATATTGCAGACGCAGTAGAATGACACTATATATGTATATATATAAATAATGACACAATTGACATAAAATACTGATAGCATAGCAGCACTGTTTGTAGGAGAGCTTAATGATACGTTGTTAGTGAGCTGGTATCTATATAATACCGGTAAGATAGAGATTGCTTCTTTGCTTCAGTCATGGACAATTAAAAGTGCATAATCTGCCAATTTGGGGAAAAAAAGATGGAAGGAGGGATAGTGAATTGAAATAGTGACAGAGACAGAGAAAGGGAAAACAAGACAAAAAGTGAGACAGATACTTAAGCAATAAGCCATGAAACGCTGTGGGTTTGTGCTGGATTTAGAAGAGCTAAGGGGTGTTGTTAGGTACGATGCAAAGGGGAGTGCCATTAAACCCCCTTAGCTGTTCTAAATGTAGCATAAACCCATGGACTCGAGTGGCTTATTGCTTTTCTAAAACTGTTACAACAAATCTTTGATAAGATTTTATTAGATACAGCCACATAAATAAAAATGTAAATAGTGTACTGTAATAACTATTCTTCCGCCAAAATATATAGTTCTTTTGGGAAAATGGTTGCTGGGCAACACTAAACACTATCAGAGACACTTATATTATTTTTAAATTGAAATTCGCTGCAGGGCAATATAGAAGAGAACAGGCAAACCTGTGTGTTTGTGTTGGATTTACAACGGCTTGCAACCAGCTTTGAATCAGCCAATCACAATCAAAGAACCAAACAAGCAGTTTTAGAATTCTGTAACGATATATAAGTAATGTATATAAGACACAGACTAAGGATAAAAAAAGGCAATGACACATCTTTATAGCTTTGTGACAGGACTGCCACACCTTATGCTTTATATATTATTACTATTTGTACAGTGAATTTCTATTCCAAAGTAAACATTGCTTATCTTTTTCTCTTATTTACTTGTTGATGGGCTTAATACATAAAATCGCTCTGATAGAACCAAATGGACGTCATTACTACCCCGAACAAAACAAGCTCAAAGAGATGGTGATTCCTGAGAAAATGATAGGTCTTACATCTGTTGCTGTTGAGAACTTCACAGAAAAATGTGCAAAAGCAATTTGTATGCATGTGTGTAAGTAGGTATGTTTGTGTGTGTTTGTGTACATGTGTGTTTAGTTCAGCATGTGGCTGTATACCTATGAATCAGATGTGCTTGCACTTGCGCATGTGTTTAAAAAAAAAAAAATCCCAGTAGAACGCCCATCACACTGCTTCCATGTCCACCACAGTTCAAGGAAAGATCCAGAAACAAACACAGGTGCTGTGTGGAGAAATGAACCTTGAAGGATGACTGTCCAACCCTGCTCCTTTCTGAGTCCCAGTGCTGTGTTCGATCTAAACCACGCAATGAAATGATTGTCTCTGCAAACAGTCCCTACTGAAGCCATGGTTATTTTTTAGCTTTATTTATTGTTCACCAGGAACGAGCGAAGTGTACGTCTAACTGGCCAGGGGAACACTTAGAGAAGCGTCCATAGAGGGGGGAGGGGCATAACCCCCTCATGCGCCTTGCCGTCTATCGAAGAGAAAAACGCAACAGATCACATTGAAATGTACACAGAGAGAGAAAAAGAAACAAACAACGCCAGCGCCCCTAACACTCACCGAGACCATGTGTGCTTCCGTCCCTCTCCTTTCTTTTTCTAGTACACCATCTTCTGCAAGTCTGAGAGGGGCAATTAACCCCCTCCCCAATCTCCCACCCAAGTGCCACCAAGAGACATAAACGAAACTGACCCTTCTCTTATAGCTCCCCACCCACACACGTAAAAAGCTAGACCCCCTCATCCACTTGCACACCAACAACTTTCTTCTACTCCAAGTCCTCACACGGCCGTATGTTTGGCCTCGTTCCGGGGCGGCGTAGACGGCTGCCTACTGAACTGGCTGAAGCTGGCTGCTCGGCCCCGGGGCCTGGGCAGCGCTGTGGTGGTGGTGGTAGTGGTGGTGCCCACGGGGTCCCCTAGCGCAAGTGGAACCTGCTGTTGCTGCTGCCGATGCTGCTGCAGGGGCATGGAAAGGTCCGGGAGGTGGGCGATGTGGGCTGGGGGGGCGGCCAGGGCGGAGGCATCCTTGGAAAAGAGGCTCTGGATGAGCTGCAGCTTCTCCTTCTCCTCACGCATAAAGACGTCCACCAGCAGGGTCTTCTCCTTCTTCACCTGCTCGCTGATGTTCTTGGGCACGTCCGGGATCACCCAGGCAACCAGCACGCCTAGGAACATTACCAGGTTCTGAAGCACACACACATGTGCAAACGCATACGCACAAACACACACACGGATGCACACATGCACACAAACAGCCAGCCAGCCACACACAAGCACACAGACACACACACAAGCACAAACATTTTACATACAGTGCTGTGCGTTGGATTCATATATGGACATAGTAAGTACTCGTAAACAAACATGCATATAGAAAGAAAGAAAACTTCAGTAGCTGAAGTTATTAGATATTTTTGAATATACTTTATATAATTATCTCTTTTGTAATCTTAAAAAGGTCTGACCTGTGGCTTAATTATGTATGTACACACCCATACAATAGAAAAGATCTTGAAAAGAGTCTTGTGTAGTGCTTTATATAGCTTGGTGATATCACAAAGTCAAATCCAGTCATCAATCATCCCTGGGTGACAATTCCCAGGCTTCATAAAACGTAGTTTGGCAGTGTTGAGTTTGAGCTTACTTTCATACACATCTAACATCAAACAGCCATTACATGGTCACACTGCCAGACGGCTAATGAATGTTTGACATAGCTCCTGTCTAAAGTCACTGGGAACAGAACTAATAAAAACGAGTTTACTAGATGCCTAGGAGGGTATTCCAAGGATAACGACATTTTGTTGAGTTGACAACAAAAACAACAACACTTATTTGGAACCGTACGTTATTTTTGGAGATATGTTTGGTGCAGCATTCTCTTAAGCTGATCTCTTAAATCTTGTATAAAAAACACCCTTTCTCACAAATCCAATGAAAGTATGTGTTTACCACGTGATGTTAAATAAACTGGTGACTGAATTGAATATTCAGGATGTCACAAAGAATCAAAAGTGCAATAATCCCTAAACATTTTTTGGTTTCAGCCCCTTGAACTAAAGCCAAGAGTCCATGATCCATCCATTGGGTCACTGTCCAAATACTTGTAGATGGAATTCACCACACAGACTACTAGAAGGATATTCTGACTGCCAAGATGGATAAGGAGATGAGATTTCAGATTTCACTACCTGGAACAGGATAACAAAAGCGAGACGAGCTGCCAGAATGGACCAATATTGTTTGGAAAACTGGTAGGCGTCAGTAGACCACGGTGGTTCCCTGTAGTCCTTATACCTAGAGAGAGGAGAAACACACACACATACAGGTTAACACATCCACATATGCTTACACACATACACATATGCACACACACAGACAGGTGAACAAGTGCCCACATGCATACACACTCAGACAGACAAAGACACACACAAACAGGTCTAGATCCCTTACAAGGACATTCTTGGGCATATCTCTGAAGGCATTACCACCTTTTGATGTTGACTTGCAACAAAAATAGGTGTGAAAACATCAGAGGCACATGCTTCACCTTATCTCTTCAGGGATCCTTCACAATAAACAGTGGCAGCAAACAATACCCTACTGTTGTCAGGGGACTCACTAATAGAGGTGTCTGCCTGCAGAGACCACCACATGCTTTGCTGAAATCCAAACTTTCGAATTGTTTACTGAATATCATCACAATAACCCAACCATTAAATCTAACCTTAAGTGTACTGTACATTGCACTTAGGGTGTTGTTTATGACCTCTGCCTCTACAGAATACTACAGAATATGATCAATACATCACAATACATCATACAATACCATGAAAATAAAGTGTGAATCTCAATCAGAATGGTTTATTGTCATTGCTCCAAAAAAGCAGAAAGAAGTTATTGGGCCAAAAAATGATGCACACACACACACACGCACACAAACACACTTAACGTTCACACGCTATGTAACAATACAGTGATACACACAGTCCTATACAGTTATTTAAGAAATCTAGAAAAAGATCATCATGTTGGACACAAATTCAACTTTCTTCTCTAAACCAGAATATTTTCACCCTTCGAGTGCTGAGGTTGGCCAGTCTTATATCAAAAACAATTCAGTCACAGACTTGAGAGCAGTTCTCCATACTAAGAAACGACCATATATGAACGCAAGTTCATTTTGGCAACTGTCTCAACCAGATTAATAAAAGAAACAATGACAACAACAGCAGAGGCTTGCCCTTGGGGAGCTTCCATTATCTCTATTGAATTATGAGGGCACGGATTCAGGAGGTTGCAGAGGGATGAGGGGGACCAGTCCCCACAGTTTTCACTGCCTTATACAGTAAAACTCAAGGAATGTTTGAAAAACGGGTTTCGATTCCCTGGACTAGCTAGCCAGCCATCTTCATTTGGGAGAGAAAGATCCCTAGGGTTGAAGCTCCTTCTTTGGACATGGTCAAAACACATGCTGGGAAAAGTGCAAATATGGACCTGGCCACATAGCAGATTATTCAATTTGTATAATGCTGTAGCTATTTTAGAAGTCAGAACAAGCAGAATGGCACACTTTTAAAAAAATGTAAACATGCATGTTTAAAGGTGGTCATGCACAAACACACACAAATAAAAGGGCACTGACTGATATGTAGACACACCCCTCCAAACACACACACACACACACACACACACACACACACACACAGACCTGCCAACCTTGAAAAAATGAGTATGAGTACTGTCTACCCACTGAAACACACCCACTCACAACCAAACCCCAAAAACAACAACAACAAAAACACACATAGACACACACACATGCACGCACGCACCTACACACATACACACACAGCACTCAGCCAATCTGTGGTTGAAGTAACAGAGTGTGCCAAACATCACACTTGCAGGGCTATGAGCGTGACCCGACCCATTCCTGTGTCACACTCATTCTGTCTGCATCTGCATTCGAACCATATTATACTTCTACTCTGTCTCTCTCTCCTCTTCTCACATTCTTTCTCTAATCTTTTGCTGCCTCTGTGTCTCAGTCAGCCTTTTCTTCAGTATTCCTTTCTGTCCAAAAGACCGCCCATCTCTTCCCCAAAGCTCTCTCTCTCTCTGTCTCTCTCACACAGACATTTTGTTCATCCCTTGTGATTCTGATTACGGGGCTTAAATTAAAAAAATGAAATGGCAGTTCTGTCTTGCATCTGCTTACCACCAAGGAGAGAAGAGTCTAAGAGGGGGAATAGAGGGGAAGGCATTCCTGCCACAACACCTCACCAAAAAAGCAATAAACATCAAACCCAAAATAAACATATCAAACCAGGGTAAACAGCAGGCACTGACATAAGCTCATTTGTGCTCATTGATTTCTGTGTCTTTCAGAAAAGAATATGGTTAGGGTTGGGTTTGATGACTACATCTATTATCCCGATGAGCAATGTTATAACTCAAAGTTATAACATTATAAGTTACAAAGCTTTACTGTGTTAACAAATCAAATCAACTATTATTTGTCACGTACGTTTATACAAGCCATGTTTATAACTATTTGTTAACAAATTCCATAAAAGATATATAAATAAACTAGAAGAGACCTCCACCATGGCAATATAGGGTCACTGGCGCAAAGCAAATTCCAGGTGGTGTTCTGGGTCACCAGCAAAATTTTGTCTGTTCATTGTCAATACTCACATTGTCTTAAATCCATGCAGTGCTTTTCAAATCATTTTGTACACAGATAGACAGAGACAAACAGACAAATGCCGGCAAAAACATAACCTCCTTGGTGGAGGTAATAAAATAGATTTCCCAGAGCAATCCAGCACAGAGAAGAGGCTGCTGACAGACACAAAGCAGTCACTTCTGTAGGTGTGCATAGCAGCACACCCATACAGCACTATGTATAATGTACTAGACACATGGATATGAGCATCAAAGCCCAGGATGCATTGCACTTTCTGAAACAGATAGTTCCAGTCCTTGATTGCGATTGGTTGAATAGTGTTCTAGTCAGTTGTAAAATCCCTGATATATTATGGCTCAGGCCGCATTTTGTTCTGTAGAGCTGTATCATACAAAGGTTACAGCTACAAGACGTGCCCAACAACTCCCCTTAGCCGTTGTAAAACCAGCATGACCCATGGCCTCTTGTGGTTTATTGCAGCGCGTGATTTAAATCTCTAGGAGCACTTCAATCTTACAGCCCATTACTGACGGTCAACAGCCATTCAGTCACTATTAAAGGACAGTCTGTCAGCCTTTCAACATACAGCATTTATCCAATCAAAATAGTCAACCACCTGTCAGCTTAACATAAGCAGAACCTGGGCTGAGAGCAAACAGATAGTCGCTAACGCACGTAATGCGATAACATTCCAGCAGTCGTTCTATTCTAGCTCTACTCGGCTGGAGGGCTAGGCCTGCTCTGAATGGTAAAGACCCCATCAGGGCCTATTCCATACACTGAAACTGCAGTCACTCTAAATGATGTTGAGAACTTATTTCACTATGCTAAAATAAAAACAACAACAACAAAAAGCCATTATGCAATAACCATAATTAATGGAAAAATATGAAATATGACGTCTCTAGGCTGCAGTGGCTTGTTGTAGTCATTGTTGTTATTTTGCTTATTTGTTCTATGGGAATATCCTCTTGGGCAAAATAGGTCCGAAAACACTGAGAATCTCGTGGAACTGATTAAGTGGAGCTGATTCAGTAGAGGTCTGCTTCTCATTCCCATGCCCTCCTGACCTGTAAGTACACTGATGCTGAAGGGTGGAAATGGAAGAAAGCAATGGTGATTTTTTAAAAAATGTATATAACGCAGCTTTAAAGCAACACTACATAACATTTTCCCACTATTTGAAGTACCCTTATTTTTATCAGGCTATTCGTTTTGGCACCATCTCCAAATGAACTTGGATGAGGGGTGGATAAACACAAGCGTTATTTCCACCAGCCATTCAGAATATGCACTGTACAGTTCTTTCCAACATAAGAAAAGAAAACCTTTCACAGGATTACACTGCTGTCTGCATTGCCATCAAACAGTTAGTATCTAGTATCAATTAGTATCTTTTAAGAGTACCAATAAGGTCCTGTGAAATGTTTGAAAGGTTTTGCATGCTTTTTAGGTAGCTAGTCCACTAGTTTTTCACCAAATCTCCAAAGTGTTACATTAACATGAAACTTAAAACTATTGGTCAATTTGACTTCGACATATCAGGTGAACAGAAGCTAAAAAGGTACACTGTTGCTCCTCCAAGAGCTCCCTGACCTCCCATCCTGAGTCCTCCTCTGCTCTCCTCTCTGCCACTCTCTCAGCTCACGCTGAGCTAGAGGTGGCAAGGAGCTTTAGACATGCCAGGTCACTGTTTTGATATCTGATGAAACATTTAAGCTGATGAAACATTTAAGAGAAGGGGACAACAAGTAGGTCCTCAGAGCGCTGAGCGGTCTGGCTGTGAGACTTGCCTTGCGCACGCACACACACACAAACACACCACCCTCTCTTTCACAGTGCCTAAAAAAAGCAGCATGACACCATACTTTTCTCCCTCTAAAGAGGTAGTGTGTGTGTGTGTGCGTGTGAGAGAGATGTCATTATGCAGTATATATGACCTAATCTCCAGCTACTATCATACATGACAGAGATCATCTACAGCATCATCTTATTATCATTCACATTACCTTTAGATTTATTTTATTTTATTTTGCATTTAGAATGGTCATGACATTTATTCTTTCTTATTTATGCGTTTTACTGAATGTAAAGCACTACAGGTTGTGAAGATAACCTGTATACTATGCAACACAAATAAATTCTCCTTCATTTTCACCTTTTTTTTTTTTAAAACAGTGTCTCGATCTCCATAACCCTATGCCCTTATGTCTAAAATAATTATCTGCCATGATTCAGATTATACATGTGGATTTGTGTGCAAACCAAAGAAGTAACTGTTGGAATAATCACTAGAGGTGGCCAAGAGAGCTTTCATTCACCCTGTAATGAGCCCTTTAACCACAAATGAACTATGAAGCTGGTAAACCAGCTAAAACAGCGGGACATGTTGCCCGGTGTGGCCAAGGCTCTGAAGGGCACTGGGATTCAACCATTATCCCCCCTTCTGCTAGCGTCGTCATTACACCCATGCGTTCCATGCCCTGTAGCATTCTGGGAGCTTTCCTGACACTTACAGGGTGCGAGTTCTAGACTGTTGGGCCATATCTGTGTAGGACTGTACTAGTCGTTACCTCATTAGTTAAAGGACCTGCATGACTGCCTGGTGGCTGAGCCTGTTTGATTGGCTGCTTGGGGTAAAATGTTATCCTATGACATGGGCGCATACAGCTGTGATTACTCCCAACCCTTCTAGGAATGCTTTTGCTGCTTCTGGCGGTGCTCTTGGTTGAGCAGGAGCTTTTACATGGATCCAAGCCCACGGCTATTATTGAGTATTTTATAGGCATTTACCCCCCTTAACACCTGGGCTCTCTTTTCTGATTGGCTGATGAGGTGGGAACTAACTTTGCATAACTGGCTACTTCTGAAGTAGATCCGAAAACATTTGAATCACTGTTCCTTATCAGTGCGCTGAATAGTAATGAATGGTAACCATGACAACCGTAGTAGTTTTCTGTAGTTCATACACATGATTCCTAAACATAAAGCAAGATTATAAAATCATACCCTAAGTACAAATGGGCAGTAAGGTGAGGTGACCAGTTTCACTGATATAATGACTTAGTGGAGTCCTTCACTTCACCATTATTTCCATCTAACTGGTCACCTCGTCAGGCGTTATCCATTACACATTACTGGTAGTAAGCCCTGACCAGTGAAACCAATGAAATGTGTCCATTGTACTGGACAGATATTTGGTTACATGCGTCGCCTAAATTGGTGGCTCTCTAAAAGGCTTGCTGCTGATACTGACCTGCAGACAGTGACGTCGTATTCGTACTGGGTGGCGATGGGGGAGGATCCTGGCCTGAAGTTGCTGACGTTGAAGTAGGAGAGGGTGTGGTCGATGAAGCCGTGCATGGTGCCGGTGTTACTGTACATGTACTGATACATCAGTCGGGGGATGAAGTCAGATGTGAACGAGATCACAAAGGCCTAGTGGGGATAAAAACATAGCTATTACTGAAAGAAAAGATCCTTACATGCTGACCTTTTACCCCCTTTGGTTAGAGTTAAAGTTGAAGCCCACCTACGCAGTGAATAAATTAAAAACTGAGCTGCTCTTAAAATTGCAGAATCTTGGCACTTTATACCAAACAGTAAGACAATAGACCAAGACCATTAAAAAACCCAAGATCACAGAGAGGACAGGGAATGGCATGTTCTCTATTCTCTCAACCAGTCAAATAAATAAATGGCACTGAGGGCCATAAAAAACATCTGTTTCCAGTACCTGCTAATCCTCCTTGAGTCTACAGTGGCTATTAATAGCCCATAAAAGCCCATAAAAACTTCCCAATTCCTCTGGAATTAAACTGTTTAAAATGATCCCAGAGCCTTATAATTACCCTTCACATAAATATATTGGCTTTGGTCCCATGCACATGCACTGCCCCTACATTTTACAAGTGATTAACTGGGAATAAACTACAGGAAAGGCAACAGCACCAACATTTAACAACTATGTACACAGACTTTTAAGAACCAAATCAGACATTCATCCATCACGTTTACTGAAACCATCACCACCACCACCAACAAACAAAAACACACAACATTCTTACAAAAGATATTCACAACAGCACCTCCACAGTGGTGACTGGTACCGAACTGCACTGTAGCTGGGATTAATCAGCAAAGTTGCAATGCTGTTATTATTCAAAAGAGCACCGACATGGAACTGTAAATATTTCAACTTCATAGGTGTTCTATTTTACGAACTTGGTACCCACCCTATACGTCCAACAAAGAACTCTAGTAAACTCTTTTTCATGGGATAAGAAAGAGATCACACACAGGTCAGTATTTCCCCCCTTTTATCTCTAGTCACATGTGTAACTGCACCTTACCTTTCCTTCTGAACCTGCCCTGTTTCTCACTTCCCTGCCCATCCACACCCACACACCCACCCACACACACACAGAGGGGAGAGGAAGAGGGGCTTTGCTTGCTGTTGCCAAACAGTGTCTTTATGATCAGTCCCTACTGCTGCCACCGCCACCACCACTGCTGCTGCTACTACTGTTGATGACAGGATATGTTTTTGAATCTCCTCTTTTTGACCTCTTTGTTTAAACACAAAGCAAAAGTAAAAGCACTAGCAACAACAATCATTATTAAACAGCTATGGGAGAGAGAGACACTTACATTTATTATCACAGAGAACTTCCCCATGCCACTTAAGATGTTAAACCAGATTCCTTTAGAAAAGTAAGAAAGAGAAAGAGAGATAGATAGATAGATAGATAGATAGATAGACAGAGACAGAGAGAGAGAGAGAGAGATTAACTCCAGAAGTAAAACAGTATCATAAGCACATCTGGCATAAAATGATTAGAAAATTATCCTTCCATGATCGTTAAGCAGACATTACTGAATGGCAAAATGTTTGTAACACTGTCTATGGATCCAGTACTCATAAAGCATTTCTCCAATTTATAAAGCTTTAAAATGCTATGTGACACTTTGAGTTGTAAAGGCTTATAAAATAAAATTAGAATGCCTTGTAGTAGTAGTCATGAGAATGTACACAGTTATGAATACTAATGTCATCAGTTATAAGGTGTTATGAATGCATTATGACTTTATTAATATGTTTATAACACTTTATGAATACTAGTTTCATAGAAAGTCTTACCAAAATGTTTTTATAGTAGACAAGTTAATCAGTTCAGTTCAGATACTTCATATAAAATCATAGTGAAATTGACGGCTTTTTAGACAAAAACATGTGGTCACCCTTAAGCATCTTCATTCTCAGTCCTAATCATCTTAGTAGTAAAACTGTATCCATAAAATATACAAACGGGGTTATGAATGGTTATGAATCATTCATACTGCCTTGTAATGACTGACATAAGTTGCATGCTCTAAGTAAAGTCAGATGCAAATATAATTACTCATGAGAATCAATAAGGCACCATTAGAGACAATAAGTAAAGTGAACGCTGTGACACTTCAAGTTATTAAGGCTTATATGACAACATTATAATGACTTATGAGTACAGTAACAAGAATGTATGAGTCATGAGAATTCTGATGAGAATACTAATGTAAATAGTTATAAAGGATTATAAAGGCATTATAACCCTTTACAAATGCTTTTATAATGCTTTCTGAATGCTGGGTTCATAGAAAGTGTTACCAAAGTCTCAGTTTAAAGCAAAGCTTTAGTCAAGGACTAAATGTATGGCAAACTAGACAGTAGTTTTGTTTTATGGGCTTGTGAGTAGTACCAATGTCTTTGGCCCGCACAGCAACGGGCCGTCGCAGCTCGGTCACAAACTTCTTGGCATCAAGTCGGATCTCAATGACGTTATTGAGCAGGGCAAAGAGAGGAGCCAAGGGGAAGGAAGCCACAAAAAGAGACACGAAGCCAAACTGGATAACTGTGGGGAGGAGAGAGAGAGAGAGATTAAATTGTTAACCCTGAAGGTTTAGTGTTATAGTGGTATAGTATAAGGTTATAGTGTTTTTGTGTGTGTGTGTGTGTTGTTAATGGTTAGTGGGAAATCTGAAATCTGAAACAGTCATAATTCCAAAGCAACAACAAACAACAAAATCACTAAAATGCTATTGAAATTTAAATTACTCTACAGCTGCAAATAACAAAGGCAATTCAAGAGCTGTGAAATGTAGATACCCATCAATAGCTTAAATAGACCACTTAAGAAAAGATCAAATGAATTAACTACACGGTTGTGAAATTAAGGAACATGAAGTACTGTAAAGACAAGTTAAAGACAATCTTAAACAAATCCCTTAGCTAGAAAAACCACAAGACCTCTAAGCATTGAATGCATCTTAATGCTTACTTTGTTGCTCAACCAGAAATGCTATTTATATGATACGAATTACACTGCCATTACATAAGCCCCAGCTATGTTTACGTGGTGGGCAACGCATCATGAGGCTATATATGTCCATATGAATATGGTGGCTGTGTGTGTGTGATGGTAGTAGGCGATGCATGTGATGAGCATATGCTCGTAAAGAGACTGTAAAAGCTCTGTTTGTGCATGGGGTGACGCGCCAATCATTATCTTCTGAATCATTATCGAAGGGTCACCTCAAAACATGTCTGTCCCAAGAGCCTTCGGGTATTTATAAAGACAGAAAGATGAGCCACCCAGAGAACATGCAGGCAATGTAAAAGTATCTTTGAGAGAGCTTTCTCATGCCATTGCAAAAAACATCTCTGAGCAACTAAACCAAAGACGTGGGTTTAGGAATTGACCTTAAATGGCTTAACAATTAGCTCAATGGTGAATGTATCACACATGTCAGAGAGAGGCTAAATATTACATTTCATATGAAATGAAAAGTATGAAAATGAAAATAATCCTTAAAACTTGAAACTAAATAAATGTATGAATGAAACACAAACTAGTGATTGGTGCAAATAAACAAAGTGCTTTCGGGATGCCACAAACTCAACAAAAGCAACAGTAAGAAGTAATTAATATAAAAGGCATGTGAGATATTATAAAAGTTCTATTATAAAAGACATTATAAAAGACTGTGTGTGTCTCTCTTTCGCACACAAATGCTCACAGACATGCATGTATGCACGCATACAGACATGCAGACAAGACATGGATAGAGACAGACAGACAAGGACACAGAGAGAGAGAGAGAGAGAGAGGGAGAGAGAGATAGGGAGAGAGAGAGAGAGAGAGAGAGGGAGAGAGAGAGCAAGAGCGCTATAGATGTCTATGATCAGAGATCATGAAAGATGTTATTCTGAAAAGATGTGGTTTGAAGATTGCTTGTCCTGCACAATTAACAGAAGTCCATGTGATAAGAAAAGAGAACTGTCTTGTGTTGTCTTGTCACACACACACGCACGCACACCCACACACACTTGGTGGACTCAGAAGCAGAACACGTGCATTCACAAGTGTTTCCCACACCATCATACCACAGTGGTTTATGCTCTCTCTCTCTCTCTCTCTCTCTCTCTCTCTCTCTCTCTCTCTCTCTCACACACACACACACACACACACACACACACACACACACACACACACCATCTAAAATACCATAAACATACACAGGTAGTGGAGCATAGTGCCTAGATCCTCCAAAACATACCATTACTGTGGGGAACATGAGACCATGAAACAAGGCCCAAATGATGGCCTTCAGAGATACCCATATCGTCACTACCTCAAAAAACGAAACATTTGGTGGCTACATCACACCCAGTGGACCAGACTCTTTTACCTTGCTAGACCTTTATGCAAAGAGTCTGGAGACTGTCAATGGGCATAGGTTAACTTTGTGGTGGGTGGGCACTTTGACGGTGGAACCAATAGGTTTAAAGTTCAAACAATGAACTGGGGGGGGGGGGGACAACAGTATTGTGACTGACTCTGGAGAAAATCAACTTTAATTCAGGTATGCACTGAGCTTATTTTTAGTGCATGGTCCGATCTACTACTAGTCAGGCTAGTGCTGCGTAGTGCTACGTAGCACTGATCTACTACAGGCAAGCATGTAAACGACAACTATTTTTGCAGATCGTAACTAATTCTACTAAGGGACTAAGCGCTGCTAGGCTGGCTATCACACTGACACTCCAAGGAGCAAAAAACAGAAGAATGTACTATATACACTGTATACATTGCCTGCTTTGTAACTGAAGGCTATAGCCATTATCTGTACTATAAGATAATTTAGACATGTTTGTGGCTTGCAGATCCCAGCCCATCTGTGAATTTATCTCACAGTCATTATCCAGAGCAGGGTTGGTTAGCACCAGAACAGATACAAAATATATATTGGTAGATCTTTTGCCCTTGATACTAGATGACCCTAATTTGAGGTCCTTTCTGGACGTGGCTGTATCCTCTTTAGTCACAAAGACAAACTTGCACACTAACGCACACTCTTATGCATGCACTCGTGCACATTCTGTTTGAGTGCGACTAGTTTAAAAATTCCTTGTGTTGTTCTTGATGCTGTTTTTGTTTCTTTTGTTACAGTGACACACCTTCCCATCTCACCTGTTATCTGAAAGTTACTTAAACAAGATTGAATTACCTAAACACTAAACATCTAAAAGTTGACTATTTTAGATTTTATAGAATCTCTAAACAGCATCTTCCCAACTTCTGGGCAGACACTGTTTGTCTTTGACCTGCTTTTAACTCCTATTTAATCTGGCCAAACAAACTTCCCAAACGTTTGATGTATTATGCAGTATAAGCAGGCTCACCACCACTTCCGAGAAAATGTAAAAATTAACGCTCATTGGTCATTGGACCAATGGAATTGGATTTTTGGCATGCAATATTGTTCTAATACAATGAATATAATGTAATCTAACATACTTTGTTTCCCCTAAAGGGAATTACCCACAGTTTGTAGCATTGTGACTTGAAACAATGGAGAATCATGGAAACATCAAAAATAAAACAAAAATGTGATTAGGGGTGACATGAGCCCGTTATAAACATGAAGCTACCAGCATCCCTAAAAGGCAGAAAAGAACAAAGGGCAGGGGAAAAGGATAAAAGAAGGAGAGAAGAGAAGAGAAAACAGCCTTGAGCACTTTCTTGTCAGAAAATGATCCAACATCAACCAAAACAAACTTTGCATATGAAACCACATTCCTATGCCATGAGGATATAGTAAGCTGTGTGGTTGGTCTATACCACATACACTTGCTTCACAGCTGAGAGGAGTCAGTAGGCCTGCAGTGTGTGTGTGTGTGTGTGTGTGTGTGTGTGTGTGTGTGTCAGTGAGTGAGTGAGAGAAACCTTGAAAATGGAACCCTTTGGAACCCTCTGGCTCTGTCTGTGCGTGAGTGTGAGTGTGTGATTTTGTGTGTGTGAGTAAGGCAAGTGCCGCAATCCTCTGTCTCTGTGAGGGAGAATCAGTGTATTTGGCAACTGTGCAGGATGCATGGAACATAACCTTTGTGGGAAAAGGCATTTTCTGAAGGGCTTTGATTGACACTGCAATTCTTTCCCTGTACACACAACAAAAACCTAGAGATCACACCGGAGGGCTTTTTTCCCCCCCCTCTCTTTCTCTTGTCTCTTGCACCGTCTCAAAAATATTTCACATACTCTGCAAAAGTTATATTGCCCTGCAGCCAACACCAAGAAAGAGGCCTCTTTGTCCCAGTGTTTCCTGTACATTGACGAGACTATGGTGGCCCTGCTGCAGTCTAAATATGGAACATGAGAAAATATTTTTGCCATAGCAACGCATATTTTTTTTTTTTCCCGATCGTGAATTAGTTAGCACACAGTAAGGTGAAGCACACACTAACCTGGCACAGTGGGCGCCTGTTACAATGGTGGCCAGGAAGCAGTGAGGGGTTAAGGGGTGCTCAAGGGCACTTCAGCAGTAATCTACTGGTAGGGGGATTGAACCGGCAACCGTTCAGTTTCAAGTCACAAGCCCTAACCAGTAGAGGGTGTCCTATAGTTAGTCATACTAAGCCAGCTGTAAATAAGCAAACCCATATATTTCATGACCTCTTGCTGGTTTCCTTTTTTCTTTCCTTCTTTCTTTATCCTTCCATGTAATGCACAAATCACAATTGTGTCCGATATGGCCGAAATATATTTGGCTCATATTTAGACTATGGTGGTGCAATTAGACTACAGGGGGCCAGCATAGTCTAGGCAGTGAGAGGGACACACTGACCGGTGGACAAAACATTATCCCTTGTGTACTGAGCTACTGAACCATCTGCTGGACACTATCCACACTATACTGCTTGTTATCAATATTTTCGGATTAATCCAAGGCACTTTGCGGATTCAATTCATGACCAGAACTAAAAATATGGACGTGGGGAGTTGTTGAACATTCATGGCTGAGAAGTTGCCCTTGAACAAGACACCTAACCACTAGCATGCCTCACGAATGCTGCACCGGTGACTGCCCACTGCTCCAGGTTAGTGCGTGGTCACCACTCACCGTGTGATCTGTGTGTGTGTGTGTGTGCGTTTGTGTGATCATTAATTATGAATGATAACGCATGATGATGAATGCAATAAATTGCATGAATCCTCAAGGAACAAAATCCAAAATCACTGCATGGAAGTGTCATAGGCTCTGTCCATATGCGTGCACACACACCCTAGACCAGGGGTCACCAACCTTTTTGACACTGAGAGCTACTTCTTGGGTACCGATTAATGTGAAGGGCTACCAGTTTGGTACACACTTCTGAAATAACAAATTTGCTCAATAATACCTTTAATTATATGTTATTATTAATAATTAATGACATTCATCTATCTATTTGAAGACACTGATCATGTTAACGATTTCTCACATTATCAACAATTTAACAAGGTAGGAAACGGATACTATATCAGTATTAAACACTTTATTTCTATACATCTCTGCAAGTATCTACATTTTCAAATGGCCACTTCTACGACATTTTCACTAGCCACTAGCAATTTAACAAATCATGCACTATGTTGCTGTTTGTACATATTGGGCCCCATCATGCCGCAGCGCACTGTGCAATCACGACATGGTGTCATTACTATTCTGTGCCAGCGCATCGTTAATTTTTTCAGGCCAAAAATCACGTTGTCTAGTTAGCAGATGACACTGCGCCGTCACGGGTGTGTCAGCGAAAAGAAGAGGTGTGGTCTGGCGCAAAGCGTGCCAGATGCAAAAATTTAATCTGCCAGTTACCAACAAAACCCTGGTCTGTCGTCAGTTGTGCATTGCTGAAAAGCTATTTTAGGGGTGCACAGCGCTTTGGGATATGACAGCGTGCACAATGCGCGCACACCCTGCTTCTCTCATCAGCAGGAGCGCGCAGCAGGGTTTATACAAAAGTTTTTCATGTGGAGAAAAAAATTATGGAGTCTCTGGAAATATGAAATATAAATGTACATCACATATATCACAATATTATTAATTTATAATATCGGTGGTGAGGGTAGATGCAGCAATATCTTCTGCAGGCGTCAGCTCCACGCTGTCTGATGGACCTCCACCTCTCATTTGTTTTTGATTTTTTCTTTGCGTTGAAAGCTTTTGTTTCCCCCGTCTTCTAACATCATTGTACCGCTTTCGGCACTGTTCGGATGTTCTTTTTTTGCCAAAGTTGGAGGACACAACTGAGGATATTTTCTCCCATACTTCCTTGACCCGTGGAGGTTTGGGGGGATTCTTTCCAACCCCGAAGATAACCTGTTCATGAGTCTTTACCTCACGCACTAGCAGATCGGTCTCCTCCATCGAGAGTATAAATCCTGATTGGTTAATTGTATGTTGCGCCCAAAACACACCCATGACTAACGAAGTACTTTAAGACCAACCCTTTTGAACCATGTGCCTGGCGCAATGTTCGCTTTTCCCGCAGTCAAAATACCAAATTGTGTCGGGAACGCCCCCAAAGCAATTGCCATGGCACTGCCATGTTGCCACTGAGAATTTGCACAAACCAGCCTTTAACTCGCGGGCATTTTCCCCTCGTAGTGTGCTGCCAGGTGGGTACTCATCACCGTAGCTTGCATGACTCGTTCTGAAATGTCTCTCAACAGTGTACCGCCACAGTCAACCCGCAAACACATTTCAAAGTGGTAAAAAATAACTCTTCTTCCCATTCACTATGAAAAATATATGTTTTCCTTCTTTTTTCTGCCATATTTTCATTTCATTTTCCCTCACTTTCACCAAAATATCCAAGCTCTTTGCCCTTACTGCGCCTGTTACCTGGTCTCCACAGCAACGGTGGCCGTGGAGACCACCTAGCGCTAATCTAATAAGAAGCATTTATTTTTTTTTTTTAAATGTTTTTTTTTTCTTTTTAAATATTGTCATTTTCAAATATACACCAATGCAAGTTTGATTTTAAAAAGAATAGCAAAAAAAAAAAAAGACGCAACTCACTGGTAAGCGGCACTATGGTGAGCTA
Source organism: Tenualosa thibaudeaui (assembly GCA_027481765.1). Classification (NCBI taxonomy): domain Eukaryota; kingdom Metazoa; phylum Chordata; class Actinopteri; order Clupeiformes; family Clupeidae; genus Tenualosa; species Tenualosa thibaudeaui. Next base: position 8,125,355 of record JAIFZK010000022.1, read on the forward strand.
TTTTTAGAACAGGTACGCGGGCGACTCATGTGGTCCTTGCGGGCACCACGTTGGTGACCCCTGCCCTAGGCTCTGTCCATATGCGTGCACATACACCCTAGCCTCTGAATGACTGTCACTTGAGTCAAGGATACACAACAGAAAATATTAAATACAGAGTTGAGTTTGAGTGCGTTGTGATTTAATTAGCCGACTTTTCCCATCGGAATGGCTTTACAGAGGGTTCTGTCTCTGCTTTGGGGTCTAAAGGCCAAGAGGTAAATCCTAGGCTGATCAGAGATGAGGTTACATTTCAGTTTAAAGAGTGGAAAATTGTGTGTGTGTGAGAGAGTGAGGGAGGGATAGAAGAATATTTAAAAAGTATTTTTTGCATTTGTTTGTGTGTGTGTGTGTGCATAAAAATAAATGAGAGAGAAAGAGAGAGAGATGGAAAAAGTGTGTGTGTGGTGAGTGAGTGAGTGTGTATGTGTGTGTGTGTGTGAGAGAGAGAGAGAGTTTTTGTGTGTGTGTATTTGTGAAGTGAAAGCATGAGTGTGAGCAAGTGTGTGTTCATTTGCCGGACACATGCTCACCCCAGTCTGGCCTATCCTCTACACAAATATTTTTGGGATAAGCCCAGCTGAGCAAAACAAACACCACCTCGTCGACACCAATTAGTCAGTCATGACCTCACACATTGAAACAGCAGGAATTAACTGCAGTCTAGACCCTTGGCAAGGATCAACTCCTCAACTAACTCACTCCTCCACTAACTCACTTTCTGTATTTGTTATAGAAGGTATATTAACAAATAAAGGCATGTTCATGTATAATTATAGAATTCACCAATTTATCACAACCTCCCACATCGTCAAACCACACTAGTAACACACAGCAGTCTAGGCCCTCAGAAGGAATCCCACATTTGCCTCATTCCCCAAACCAACCCCGGCTACAGACTCTCATTCCCACATTCGCCCCATTCCCGAAACTAACATCCAACCAAACCTACAGACTCTCAGCGAAGATGCCACATTAACCCCAGTAACCATGTGACCCCAAGCCCAGACCCTCGTCAATTATCACACACAAGACTCGTACCCCAATCAATACAGGCCACAGGCTCCCTCTATGCATGCATCCCACACCAGGCCTAGGCCCCAACCAACTCACTTTCATAACTGTCATCATCACTGTCATAATCTATATATTTTTTAATCTATAATGACATAGTCCGTGATTTTCTTTTTACTTTGGCCAACTGAGAGGACAACACTTACTCATCTCCATGTACTCTGGTGTGAGGCCCTCAAAGGGCTCCAGGTCGTAGTCCAGGTTCCACTGCTGGGGGCCTTTGCTCTGGGGTCCCTCTGTCTCCGAGGGCTCGAGGGCCCGGTCCTTATCCTTTAACGTCCTGTACAGCTTCTTCAACTTCCTGTGGAGGCAAAACAAAAACAAACACAATCATAACAAGCAAACCAGAGTGTTATTGAAAACAGTCGGCTCTCAGGAGGCAGACATGGTACTTGGAGTTACTGCGGCTTCCCCTCGAGAGGCTAATGTTCTCCTGGCTGACTTTTTTGACGGTCTCCTGACAGTTAATAAGATGACTGTGTGATAATAACGCTGACACACCATGCTGTGTGAAATGTGTTTTGAGTAAATGTGGTGTTACATATTCATGTTGAAGACAATTACAGAGAGGACAGAGAGAGTATTGTTTTACGTCACTTCTGTGTTGTTGATATAAATGACCAGTGACAGCCCTGTAATCTAGAAGCACCACTGCAAGGGTCTAGCCTGATTAAACTAGTTTAGATAGGAGGATATGACAACATGACCCGGAATGTTCTACTGTTTCATGGTGACACTATAAACAAAGACTGCTCCATGCCATTTGGTATCTACCTCTAGATCTGTACACATCTTTTTCATCCTGTGCTTTTCTTTTCTCTTCGCCCCACCACCCATCTCTTTCCCTCCCTCCTTTCATATCTTCTCTCCTATCTGTCCAGTTACTCTCGAAGTCTCTTGCAGCTGACTGCTGGAAAGCCCATGAGAGAGCCAAATATTTGTTGGACCGGCCCCAAGGCCATCAGTTTTTCCCTGGAAAGCATCTTGAGTGCACGCACACACACACACACACGTACAAATCCCTGTTATGGCCTGTGTGAAAACTGGACTACTGTATAATGCTTTTTAATGACTCATCATTTAATATTGATCATTTAATAGTGCAGTTTGCCGAATCAAAGCAGTGATGAACTCCCCAGGCGCAGTGAAAACGGAACTTCACTCTATTAACTTTGCAGTGCTTCCAACTCAAGCTGCAGCAGAGAGGATCCCATGACATCAAAACATTTTTTTTCTTGGCGGTGTGTGTGTGTGAGAGTTTATATGTGTGTGTGTGTCTGAGTGTGTGTATGTGTGTGTGTGTGTGCGTGTGTGTGTGTGCCTGTGAGTAGAAGAATAGGGGGGATGCCCTTTACTTCAGATTGTTTTCAGTTTTTCATAAACTGACACAGAGGTCAAAACACCCAGAGAGAAAAATAAGCACAGTGTCTCAGTTCCTGTGGCCTGACCCATGCAAAGATCCCTAGTGCAGGCACAGGTATGGCTGTGAAGTACAGCCATGGAGTATTAATGCCTGTCAGCTCACCCTACTTAAATCGCCCTGCGCTTGCGAGTTAGCTGAGCGAATTCACCCCAAAGGATGTGCACTTTCCCCTCTGTGCACATTCCCCACACCTGTAAGTTTACCTGCGAGTTCACCTTACTGAACTTACCCGTATGCTTGTGAGTTAACGGGACATTTCCCACTTGCCAGGTTTAAGCCACTCAAGGACCTCCACATCTTCAAGTTTACACCACTAAACTTTCACTCTGCTGAATTTTGGCCTTGATTGTGAGTTTACCCTGCTGAACACTCCTGATGAGTTATCCTTCTGAAAGCTCCTCTTCCTTTCAAGGTTACCCTGCTGAACGTTCCCCATGCCTACAAGTTACCCTGCTGAACATTCCCCTTGCTTGCTTGCTAGTTTACACCACTGAAATGTTCTGCATGCCTATGAGTTTTTTGCTCACCGTTCCCGTTTCTTGCGAGTTTACCTTGCTAAACGTTCCTCATGCTGTCGAAATACTCTGCTGAACGTTGGCCCTGTTAGTAAATTTACCCTGCTAAACGTTCCCTTGCTTGCGAGTTTGCCCTGCTGAACGTTCCCCATGCATTATTCACTGGCCCAAAACACAGGCCATTTTTCAGCACATTACTTTTTCCATTTCCTGCCTTTGTGTTGGAGGGCTGCGTTAAAGGCCTTGTTTAGCAGCTGTTTGAGTCCATCTGCAAGAGTCTCTTGCACAATCACATGCTGGTGTGCATTAGCCATCCTGGAGCACACCATCTTTTGGCCTCAAACCAACACACACACACACACACACACACACACACTCTCTCTCTCTCTCACATGGACACATATTTCTCTGTCTCTCTTTCACACACTCAGAAATAGACACACACAAAGTATATGCACACACGCATATGCACGCAAACACACACACACACTGTGGCACTACTTCTGTAGCTAAAAATACAGGAAGGAGACAAATAACATGCATGATGTTCCTCGCCATGACATGATTCTACTCCAAAGCCACCTCTATTAACCTATCAACCACATAAGAGGTTGACCTTGAACAAAGGGCCAAGGTGAACAGAAATGAATGCGTGTACTTACACACACACGGACACAGATGAAAACACACACTGACATACACACAAACAGGTGGATACGCACATTCATAATCTTATGCATACACAAAGACATACACACACACACACACACGTGTGACATGTGCCCATTTCGTGCCATTGAAAATGATGGTAGGTATGTTTGTGGTCTTTAGGGAGCAGCGGTCTTTGATGTAGGTCAGGACTTTCTCTCTTAATCTCTCATTTCTCTCTATCCATTTCTTTTTTCCTCCCTCTCCTTCTCTGTCTATCTCTTACCATCTGAAGGCTTGTGTCCTCAGTCCCTGTGGTCTGCCACCAGCACTTAGCATGTGGCACAAATCAACGCCCCCTTTCCCAAAAAACTTAGGGTATTTATAGAGGAGCGAGGGAGGAATAAAAAAAAGAGAATGAGAGAAAGAAAGAAAGAAAAACACATGGGCAAGAGAAGAAAAGACACAGGAAAGTACATGAGATAGAAAGAAGACAAGAGTGTGTGAAAGACAGGAAGAGAGAGAGGGAATAGGAAAGAGAAAGAGAAAAAAAGAGAGAGAACAAAAGATTAAGTCATGATCTATTTATTCGATTTTTCTCTCCCACTCTCTTGTGTTCCCTAGAAAGTCACTGCAGTCACAATGCTCAAATTAGAGTGTTAGAAAACAGCAGAAGAGTAGAGAACTACAGGCTCTGGGTGTCTCCCTAATCCCAGATGACTATGCCTGCCAATAGATGAATTTTGAGTGGACGTCATAGTAGTTTCAAATCGAACTGCTGGTTGCAGAAAAAAACACTTTAATCTCATAGCATTTCTACGTAAAATCCCAGAGTTTCTTGATCTTATTAAACAACTCCAACACATTCGTAGAATATGGATATGTATTTTTCATAGTGTATTGACCATATACTATGAAATATCTCCACAACAACATGATCAAGTTAGTAGCTTTAGAGATACTGACATGGGTTTCCCCACTCAAATGCAGCATTACCTTCCCTAAAACTCCTGACAGTGACATGCTATAGCTACTTGGCTAGCGCTTATTGACAGCATCCCATCTTTAACTACCGGACTAGCCTATGTTCACACTGAATTTTAGCTTGTTACTGGTTTTACATTATGGACAGTAAAGCTCTTCACAGTTAGCAGACCGAACTGATACCTCAAATCAGCTGATCTCCAGTAACGTTCACCAGGTAACGTTCACCGTTCATCACTCTCTGGATAGGATACTGGTGTACTAAAGGACCCAAGTCATGGATTCTCATTAAATACATAGATAAGATTCATGACGGCAGAGTCTCTTGAGTTTATCTCTTATTTTGAGAGGAACAACAGGTACACACACACACACACACGTACACGTACCACCATACTATCCATACAGGTGTCGGTAGTATGCGTACCACCATACTATCCATACAGGTGTCTGTAGCATGCGTACCACCATACTATCTATACAGGTGTCGGTAGCATGCGTACCACCATACTATCCATACAGGTGTCTGTAGCAGGCGAACCACCAAACTATCTATACAGGTGTCTGTAGAATGCGTACCACCATACTATCTATACAGGTGTCGGTAGCATGCGTACCACCACCATACTATCCATACAGGTGTCTGTAGCATGCGTACCACCATACTATCTATACAGGTGTCGGTAGCATGCGTACCACCATACTATCCATACAGGTGTCTGTAGCATGCGTACCACCATACTATCTATACAGGTGTCTGTAGCATGCGTACCACCATACTATCTATACAGGTGTCGGTAGCATGCGTACCACCATACTATCCATACAGGTGTCTGTAGCATGCGTACCACCATACTATCTATACAGGTGTCGGTAGCATGCGTACCACCATACTATCCATACAGGTGTCTGTAGCATGCGTACCACCATACTATCCATACAGGTGTCTGTAGCATGCGTACCACCATACTATCCATACAGGTGTCTGTAGCAGCATCAGTGCCACACATGGCTTCAACTGCTCATGGCTGCAAATGATTAAATGATCATTTCCCTTTCCAATTCAATGCCCACCCACTCTCTCTCTCTTTCTTTCTCACCGTCACTCTCTCTCCCTTACATCCTGTCACTCTTCACTGTCCTATGTGATAACACACATAAATGACATACAATAACACATATAAATAATAAACACACACACACACACACACACACACACACACACACACACACACGTCCCATTCAGACTGGAAGAGACAGGGAACAGGACACTGCTAATGTTGTTCATTGATTACGGGTGAAACAACTGAGGGTGATGCAACAAAACATAATGGGAATAATTACAACTTTTGCAAATTCTAAAACATAAGCACAAACGTTCACAAATACTTGCACTGATAAACTAGTCTAAACTAACTGCCACAAGTTGCAAATACACTGATAAACTAGCCCAAACTAACTGCCCCAAGTTGCAAATACACTGATAAACTAGTCAGTAAAAGCAGAATTTATACTTGAACCCATCAAAATGAAGTGAAAGGCGACATCATTTCCACTCACTGAGTCATCTTTAGCTGGTAACTGTTCCTGACCCGTTGTGATCTCTGTTCTGTACTGTGCACTAATCTGGCCGGTCTGACAACACAACTCAAAAAGCCCAGCACAGCCTAGTGGAGTGAACTTTCCTTACCTTGTAAAACTATGCCTGATGGTAGGGGCCAAGGCAGCAGGTAAGGAAAAACTACAAAGGGGTTTGTTTTGGTTCAGAGCCAGAGGACTGTTTAGAGGGGATTAGGTAAGGCTGTTCATCTCTCCCAACACAAACACAGCACATGAGCAAGCAGGTGTATAAATCTGACTCAAAAACACAGGCACACACACACCAAAAACCCTCACACACATACATACAACACTTGAACAAACACATACACACAAACTGCACGTGTGCACAAACACACAGACACACACACCAAAAACCCTCACACACACACACACACACAAACTGCACTTGCACAAACATACATATGCAGACATACTGTATGCACACGAAAACACACACAAACATATGCGCATCAGAGCTATTAACTATTAGGGAACTTATAGGTTGTGCTATGAATAATTATATATATCATAGGCATAATATATCATCCCTTTGGCTTGCTCAGCTGAACTGTTGCCACTATAAACACCAGCTAAACACACAGTAACCTGAGTAGTTGAGTAATAGATCGCCACCAGCATCTATACACATTAGAGGCACAAGCAGAAGAGAAACAGACATATCCTGCATGTGTGTGTTAGTGAGTGAGTGTGAGTGTTTGCATGGTCATTGTTATGAACATGTGTGTGTGGACACAAGTGCTTGTGTGTATTTGTCTGGTTGCACTCAGCATATGTTTGTGTATACAAGTGTATCTGTGTGCATGCATGTATGTATTCATGAGTGTGTGTTTGTGTCAACCATGCTCCTGAAGGACAGATAAATGTTAGAGGAGAAATGTTAGAAGAGAAATAGGTTAAAAAGGGATTTTCAGTCCACTGCCTCCACGGCATTCAGGTCCATTCCTCTGCTCTGGGGAGACCACGGCCTAGTTTCCCAAGTTCTGTGCGCACACACTCTCACTCACACACTCACTGACTCTCTCTCTCTCTCACACACACACACACACACACACTTTTTTCTTACATGCATTCATCAAAACTTCCAGGACAGATAGGAATTTGGCCTGATCATCACCAAGCCTGTGATCATCCGATCATCAAGCCTGTGGAAGCTTGCACAGTAGTCCTGGAATGTCAAAGCATAGAGTGTCAGAGCATGTTATTATGTGAAGTGGTCTGTAAATGTTTGTCTGTGTAAGTGTTGCATTTTTGTCTGTGGGTATATGTGTATGCATCTATGTGTGTACATGTGTGTGTGTGTGTCTGTTGGGGTGTATATGGAAGAGAGAGAGACAGAGAGTATGCGTGTGTGTGTGTGTGTGTGTGGGAGTAACTGAGTGAGTGACAGAGAGAGAGAGAGAAAGAAAGAATGAATGGATGAGAGAGTGTGTGTGTATGCGTGTATATGGACACTTAAATAAAGATTATAGTCTCGTAAATATCTCTCTGGAGGCAAGAAGGGGAAAGTTTGCTTCCTTGTTCCTAAAAGTTTGCTTGGGGAAGAAGAACTCAAAGTGCTTCATGCTTGACAGCTTCTATCTGTGAGGGAACTCACTCTGTAGTCTTAACTGAGAGAGAGAGAGAGAGAGAGAGAGAGAGAGGGAGAGGGAGAGAGAGAGGGAGAGGGAGAGAGAGAGAGAGAGAGAGAGAGAGAGAGAGAGAGAGAGAGAGAGAGAGAAACCTCATCACTGAAGGTGCCTTTAAGACTTTTACATGTTGCCACTCATATCCCACTGGATACAATCAGTTTTCATTCAAGACATTTGCTTTTGGGAATGGAACCACATCACACACATAAGTACATACAACTACATCTGAATTCATAATAATAATAATTTATTATTATTAGGTTGCTGTGATGTGTGTGTGTGTGTGCGTGTGTGTGTGTGTGTGTGTGTGTGAACGTGCATACTCACGGGATGCCAATCTCAAAGATGTTGTTTTGAATGAGTTGTTTTCCAAGCATTATGATGCTGAGCTGGATACATAACTCAATGAGACAGCCTCCTGGAGCACACTGCACACGCAGGCAAGCACGCGCACACGCGCACACACACACACACAAACAAACAAACAAACAAACAAACAAACAAACAAAAACATGGATTGTTTATGTGAGTCAGTGCATTTACTGAACCTTATTACCTCATACACACAGGTTGTCAATATGTACTGGTTTCTACCAGTGTAAGGACATGGGCCCAATATAAGTGTGTCTAAAGCACCAAACACCATATACAAAACAACAGCAATAACAGCATGCATGAATACACCCAGGATACACATATTCATACAGTATCTCACAAGTGAGTGCACCCCTCAGATTTTTGGTAATTTTCTAACATATCTTTTCATGGTCCAACTAGCTTCCAAGGAATTCATATTTCCCCCTATGAACTACAGCTTCCCAGTCCCAGCAGCACTCATGCAGCCCTAGACCATGATGCTACCACCTGACGGACACCACCTGAACCCAACAGTTGATCTTGTCTTGTGTGCTGAAGATGAACAGTTCAAGGACATAGATTACTGGAACCATGTCCTGTGGCCTGATGAGACCAGGATAAACTTACTCAGGTAGTATCCAGCATGTGAGGCGGTACCGAGGTAAGCACCAAGACAACCCTTGTCCCTCACCTGAAGTCAAGCATGTTGGCAGTACCATTGTGGTATAGGGCTGCAAGAGTGCTGCTGGCACTGGAGAGCTGTAGTTTATAGAGGGTAACATGAATTCCAAGCAGAGCACGATTCCCTCCTCTTTGGAAACTGGGCCAAATGGAATGGCATGGCAGTTTTACAGCATGATAATGACCCTAAACAAACTTCCGAGATGGCAACAGCCTTGCAGAGGAAGCTGAGGATAAAGGTGATGGACTGGCCAAATACCTAAACCCATTTGAGCACAGTGTGGCACATCATTAAGCACAAGGTGGAGGAGAGCAAGGTGTCTGACATCCACTAGTCTAACTGTGATGGTGGGAAAAGATTCCAGTAGAAACCTGTGCACCTCTGGTGAATTCCAAGCCCATAGGGATTAAGGCAGTGCATAATAATGGTGCTCACACAAAATATTGACATTTTGGGTACAATCTGGACATGTTCGCTGTGAGGTGTACTGACTTTTATTGCCAGCTGTTTAGATGTTAATGGTTGTAGGTAGAGTTATTTTCAGGGGACAATACATCTATACTGCTATACAAGCAGTACACAAAACAACAAAAAAACTAATTTAAGTTGCATCAAAGTTACATTTTTATAGTGTTGTGCCATGAAAAGATATGACAAAAATGTGAGTGGTGTAGTCACTTCTGTGTATACACACACACACACACACACAGTCTCTCACCTCCTCCATGCGATAGTCATTGAACACATAGACATAGTCCCCTGGCCGGCCAGCGAATCTGTGAATGAGAGCAGACTTAGAGTGAAGATTAGGCTGAGGCGTCCTCTGTTCCGTTTATACCACCCCCCTCTCTTTTTTTGTATCTCTCCCACTCTTATAATCAATCTCTCTCTCTCTCTCTCTCTCCCACTTCCACCTCTCTTTCTGTTACCTTCTTCTTTCTGCACCTTCTGAATGATCATCTCTCTTTCTCTCCCTCTCTCCCGGTTTTATTTCTCTCTGTCTTTCACCTTCTAAATGGCCTAGTTGATTGATAATTCCAGTTTGTGTAGTTTATTAATGTGATCATGGAAGATCGTTAGACAGTGGTAAAATATAGTGTCTTTTAAATCTCTCTGCACTTATTGTTTGTTCTCTCTCTTTTCCCTTTCTGATCTCTCCCCTTTCCTTCCAATCTCTCTCTTTCTCTTTTCCCCCTCCTCTCCTGTCCTCCAGATGTTAGTGCTCTGTGTAGAGCTTACTTTACACTGTTTACAGTACCATAACATTCCCCCCCAAAGGTTTACTTCTCTAGGAAATCTATACTCATTATTGCAACATAGTGTGTGTGTGTGTATGTGTGTGTGTGTGAGAGAGTGTGGACAGCATCTGTATGTGCTTGAGTGGGAGGTAAAGTTTGCATACTAATGTACTGTATGTGTGAGTGTGTGTGTGTGTGTGTGTGTGTGTGTGCTTGATAGCTGTGGAAAAACACTTAGCATGTATGTGTATATTCTACCCCTCATAGGTGGTCCTCCTCCTCTCCATTCCTCTCTTTCTCGTACTCTTCTCTCTGTCTCATCTCACTCATTCCTCTATCCCTTTTCCTCTTCATTTCCTTTTCTCCCTTCTTTCTCCCTACCTCAGTCCATATTTCCCTCCAATCCATGCCTTTCTCCTGCTCTCCCTCCCTCACTCTATCACGCCGCTCCTCCCCCTCTCTCTCCATGCAAGCCCTAAGAACAACTGTCAACCCTTACTCTGCATTTTAGAGTGTGTATGTGTATGTTTTTTGTCTAGGTATAACATGCAATATATACTCTTTTGATCCTGCGAGGGATATTTGATCTCTGCATTTAACCCAGTCGTGAATTAATGAAACACACATGCACAGTGAACACACAGGGAGGCAAAGCATACACTAACCCTGAACTCTCTGCTACAGCGCGGAGAAGTGAGGGGTTAGGTGCATTGCTCAAGGGCACTTCAGTGGTGGTCTACTGGTTGGGGATCGAACCGGCAACCCTTTGGTTTCTAAGTGGTTTCAAGTCTGAAGCCCTAACCAGCCCCTGTAGTTGTGTGTTTGTGTTTGTTTGTGCATGCCTGCCTATGCAAGTGTGCTTGTGTGGGTGGGTGGGTTTGGTGTGTGTCCCCCTCTCTCTCCCTCTCTCTTCCATCTATCCATCCCACCACCCCAAATATCTCACCCTTCTCTCTATTCTTGTATATGTGTATGTGTATTTGTATATGTCTAAGCAACCCAATGGCATTGTTTGACCTCCACATACCTCCCTTTGAAAAAGGCCACATAGAAGATGGGCGCGTATGCATTCATAAACTTCAGCAGAAAAGCCTTCAAGATGAGCCGCTCCTCAAAATTCGTCTCGGTTTTAGGGATCTCTGGAGAGAGGGAAGAAGGGAGAGACAGGAGGGAGAGTGAGAGGGGGAGAGAGAGAGAGAGAGAGAGAGAGAGAGAGAGAGTGAGCAAGAGAGTAAGAGAGTAAGTAAAAAAAGAAAGAAAGAATGAAACAAAGAAGCGAAACAATCATTTTCAACAGAAACCACAGGAGAGCTGGTAGCATTACACGCCCCCCTGCAGCCATCAGAATAACAAAACATTATTGTCTGATGGAGGGCACAGCAAGGTTACTACAACAACTGCATACATGTGTTTGTTTGGGGTACTGATGTGTAACACACAGAGGATCTATAGATACGCCATATGCTTGATTGCAGATGTATGCCTGTAGGCCTATAATGTGTTTGGTCAGAGCTAAAAAGAGAGAACATATACTATGCCAATCATTTCATCAGTCTTGCATGATTCTGAACTGAGATGCATGTGCACACACACACACACACAAACCAACACACACACATACATACATTCCCCTTTTCTTTCTTTTTCATTGCTTCCATTTTTTTCCTGCAATCCCTCCATCTCTCATCTTCTACAGCTCCTTATCTTTTCTCTCATCATCCCTTCACTGCCTTCCCATGATCCTTTTCCTTTTTGTGTTTTTTGTCCTCCACTCTCTCTTCCTCCTAGACATGTCTGTGTGTCTGTGTGTGTGTGTGTGTGTGCGTGTGTGTAATCTGAATCCCAGCATGTTGGCTAAGTGGTGTAAGCTCTGGTCTGATTCAGGATTACACACACACACACACACACACACACAAACGCATTCTGCAGCTCAAC
>JAIFZK010000022.1:8140000-8147500 GCA_027481765.1 Tenualosa thibaudeaui
TATATGACTATGAAGGATCTCATCAGGAAGGAATCCTGACACTGCACAGATGGAAAAGTCCAGAATGTTCTATTTATGTGTGTCAGACACCTTTGGCTGTGTAAACTTTGAGTGCCAGCCATTAAAGATAAAGATAGAAGTCTTTAACTTTCTGCAGGGGAAATCATGAAATTCCTTGATATTACATAAAACAAGTCAGAGAGTGAGAATGAGAAAGTCTTGGCCGTTAAAGTGGCCTTTCAAATAACTTTTAAAGAGGAAGTATTTAAGATGCCAGCTGGACAGCCAACAGGCCCTAAAGATGACAAGGTCCTTGTGAAGAGTAAGAAAAATTAAAGTGAAGAAGAGAATCCCAATGCACCCACTAAGTCCTAACCCCTAAACTCTGAACCCCTAAATCCTGGCCCTTGAAACAAAAGCCTCAGTTTAATGTACCAGCCTCAAAGTCACTCAGGGTGAACTTCTTCAGTCAAAGGTGCAGGCTGAAAAGGGCTTTTTCAAAGGATGCTTTTTTTGACTGGATCTGGGAGAATTAAATTAAAGCCCTATAAGACTAAATGGTTAAATGATTAATCATTATAGGTCAGCTGAAGACTCTCTCAGCTCCCCCTATGATGTCTTAGTGAATTTACCGCACTTGTAAGATGCAAGATTGTCGACCCCCGCAGGACAAAACTGAAAATCATGAGCCTTATGAAATTGTTTTTATTATTTTGTCATTTAACAGAACTCTTTGTCACTAGTTTATATATTTTTTAGCTTGCATTCCACATGTACTGGTGAGAGTTTAGGAGATTGGTGCAAGTTGGTACGGGGAGCTCTGTAGTCTAAAGAATCACAGATTTGCCTGGTATGCCCTCAGGGTCGGACCATTCAGGGTAGCAGGGGTCAGCAGGGGACAGGAGGGTTGAGGGTGTAAGGTTAGGGAGGACATTGGGATTCGAGACGCTGTATAGCTGAGCCCATATGGTTGACCCATGTCTGGGAGACATAGTGTTCAGCTGGCTCCATCTAGCCATCGTGTACTCATTGTGTCAGCCTCAGTCTCCCAGGCTTTGCTTTGCTTTTAACCCTGATCAAATCAGACTTCCGTGAGACCCATTTAGCGCACACACACACACCAAAAACAACTAGTCCCTCTGAGGAAGTAATCAGATGTGGAAATGAGCAAAAATGGAGATATGGATCATTGTGGAAGCAGTGAAAATAGTCCAGTAGCACAAAATATGTTTGTGTGTGTGTGGAGGGGGGGGGTCAGCGTGTGTGTGTGGGGAAGGATTTCTATGTGTGTGTGTGTGTGTGTGTGACTGGGTGTACGGGAGGAGAGGACGACTCTCATAGGAAGCTGTGCTCTGGGTTTTTTCTGGCAGGATTAACCAAAACATAAGCTGAGGAGGCAGAAAAAAACCCTCTGGGACTCCAGTCAGCTCTGAACAACCCCCCCCCCCACACACACACACACAGTCTCCTTTGTACAGATGTGGTCAACACTGACTACAAACACAAGAGCTCTGCAAAAATAAGCAAATGAACAAACATAAAAAGTAAACACAAATGTTTGTAAACACACAAACAGCTAGCTTCAGAACAGCTGCAACAGGAGTCTTACTCAAATGGGAATATGAACATGAACATGGTGAGATAGAGTGAAGAGGTAATTTAATGAGGCTTTTTAAAGGAGAAATCCAGTGTGAATCAATCCATAGCCCTGTTGTTCAAGGTCACCAAGTGCTATGAGTAGGAAATAGAATGGAAAAAAAAGGATACAACATAGACTGGATAGTGAACCAGCAACTAACACTAAGTGAATGGGTCACAGTAACTTACTTTCAGTTTCATTTCGCTATGCCCAATTCAGTTAATGTTCAGTGACCTTGAAAAACAGACCTTTTTGACTGATTCACACTGGATTTCTCCTTTAATACTTTAACTTTATTAATACCTTTAATTAATAATAAATAAAAACATTATAGCCTCAAAACAAAACAGCTTAAGCCCACATAAAAAAATGAATAAAACAATCTAGGGGGTGAAAGTGAAATGTCACATGGAATCAGTGTGCAAACATATATATATATATATATATATATTTTTTTTTTTTGCTGGGGCAATCAGGGACAGGTGGTGTAAAAATGTTATGTAAATAGAAAATCTACACTTTCTAAAGAGGAGTATGAACAACAAAGTTTGCATATCACTGCAATAATGAGTGATCTCTGGAAATTAAATGAATTATCTTGCATTATTAGCATTTTATGCTAATGGTTACTGAAATTGTTAGCCAAACAAATTAGAACTTGGAGGGCAGATCCTTCATGTATATATTCATCAAATGTCGAAAAAGATCATTTTGCTTCATCAACCTTCTTTGGTATGGGTCTATGTGAAAATCAGAGAATGCAACTTAATTGCTCAGCCTGTGAACCAGATCAACATCAATGAAACTTGCACAGACTTTAGGTGACAGCTTAGTCAGCCAGTTCGCTCAGAAGTTGTGCACACAGTTTCTGGTGTGCGCACGCACCGTAAACATGCAGCAACGACTATGGACCATGAACACACTGATTGCTGTATGAATGAGGCCCTTGGCCAGAGGCTGACATGCCTTGACTCACTTGAGATTAATTATGACCCTGTCTGAATGGGTGCGTGAGATTCAGAAGAAAACCCTACAACCATCCTGTGTTCTTCCTAAAGACAATTCCTGACAATCAATTACCAGCCAAATTCCGCAAGTTCTCACACAAGCCCCATGAAGTGTGCCAAGATGGCAACCCAATAGCAAACATGACAGTGTGATTATGTAGGAGCTAAGGCCAAGAGGAGAGAGAGGAGAGGAGAGGACAGGAGGAGGGGAGGAGAGGAGAGGACAGGGGAAGAACGTGGGAGGATGAAAGGAGGTGATCAAAAGATCTCATCAAGCTGTTGCTTGCTTACATATTTACATTCTGTCAAAATACATAGTCTGCCCTGGAAGGATGATTAATGAATTCTGTGCAGACATGCACAGACAGACAGACAGACACACACACACTCTAAAGATTATGTTTGCCCCTTTTGCACCACACAATCCCCTATCTGATTTATAGGAGAAAGTTGCCCTTTGGTCAACTGCAGGTAAGGAGATGAAACTGCAATCACAACAACAACCTGCCATTTTCAACAGAAAGAAAAAACAAAAAAAATTCTGAAAACTGTTCCTGTGTGTGTGTGCGTACATATCTGTGTTATTGGGGGCGGCTGATTCAGAAGAAAACCCTACAACCACCTGGTGTTCTTCCAAAAGACAAATTCTGGCAAGCAATTACCAGCCAAATTCAGCAAATTCTCACACAGGCCCAAATAAGTCTGTCACCAAGGTAAAGCAGTCAATGGTGTAAAGCCGCCTAACTGAGCCGCATAAGGATCGCCTGGTAAGATCTACACCTCCTAAACACTGAGCTTTTGCCATGGGACTCTGCCTCTCCTAACTGGACATGCTATGCTAGGAAGACAACAGCACCACCTAGCAATGGAAAAAGAGAGTGTGTGACTAACTCCTGGATCTACAGTGTGTGTGTGCACATGAAACCAAGCACATTTATCATCCAAAGAAAGAAAGAAATGATGGGTGTGCCAAGATGGCAACACAATAGCAAACATGACTGGAGAGGAGAGGGAGAGGAACCTGGGAGGATGAGAGGAGGTGATAAAAAGATCTCATTAAACTATTGCTTGCTTATATAATTCCATCAAAATACATAGGCTGTTCTGTCTACACTTCCACTGTTCCAGAAATGTGACCACTAGAGGTAAACACACGCGCACACACACACACGTTACATAAACTGAAACTGAAGAAAAGAGTTATCTAACTGGTGTTCTGAGTAAACAGAAGATAAGCCAATTCTCACAGATACAGTCAATGACCACATTCCCACAACTTTGGGAATTCCACTGAAGAGTTCAAGAGTTGGACAAGCTTAACTGTGCACAAATCACTTAGCATCAACTATCAAGGTAGACAGGCAAATGCACACACACACACAAACACACTCCGAGCTGCTGTTATAAACACACACACACACACTTGCATGACCCACACACAAAGCAGTTTTTACACACACACACACGTTACATATTTCTTTCCATTTCCACTCTCTCCTACCCTTTCACTCTTTTGTACTCCCTCTTTCCACTTTCCACCCTCTCCCTCTCTCTCCCTTTCCCTCCCTCCTTCCTTCCGATAAGCGTCTTGGCCCATGTTGTGACCTTAATTAGCCCGGGCCCCCTATCTGAGGGCTGAAGACTGTGTGTAGGTCCAGCTGGAGTCTGCCAGAAAGAGAGAGAGAAAGAAAGAAGGAGAGAAAGAATGACCACTGGTTTTGATTGGAAACCATGCAGCAGAACTAAACAAGCAACAAATATCCCATCAGACACCCTGTCCTTCACACACACACACACACACACACACACACACAAACATCTTGCACATATACAGACATACACATGCCTGAGCATGTGTGCAGAGAGACAGACAGATACAGACACACACACACACACACGTGTACACACATTTCACACATATACTGACATACACATGCCTGAGCGTTAGTCCAGGGATGATTTATATAGTTTATATAGTATATTTCTCTTGGGTGCTCATGACTAAACATATCCTAACACTTTCATGCATGTGGGCGGGCACACACACACACACACACAGTTCTACACTGATACCCTGATTGAGGCCACTACCAATGACCTCCCTTAAGGTCACGCCCACTCTATTGTACAGCACTCCATCCATACCAGCCACACACACACACACACACACACACTCTCTCTCTCTCTCCCTCACACACACACATCTGGTCAGGGGCAAGTGACCATGTGTTTGCGTGCCAGGGGCAGAGGGGCAGTGTGTTAGGAGATGACAGCACATGGCCCAGCGGGGAGAGATGAAGGAAGATGGTAGTAACTCCACCGGATTAACTCCCTTCTCTCCACAGCTGCCTCCGGATTGACTGGAGATTGTGTAGGTGTGTGCGTTTGTGAGTGTGTGTGTGTATGTGTGTGTGTGTGTGTGTGTGTGAGAGAGAGAGATTGTGTAGGTGTGTGTGTGTGTGTGTGTGTGTGTGTGTGTGTGTGTGAGAGAGAGAGAGAGAGAGAGAGAGAGACAGAGAGAGAGAGAGATTGTGTTGGGGTGTGTGTGTTGTGTGTGCATGTACATGTGTGTGTGTGAGAGAGAAAGAGAGAGATTGTGTTGGGGTGTGTGTGTGTTGTGTGCGCATGTACGTGTGTGTGTGTGTGTGTGTGTGAGAGAGAGAGAGAGAGAGAAAGAGAGATTGTGTAGGGGTGTGTGTGTGTGCATGTACGTGTGTGTGTGTGTGTGAGAGAGAGAGAGATTGTGTTGGTGTGTGTGTGTGTGTTGCTCACAGTGTGAGCAGGGTGGGCTATTGAGGCATTTTATTATCCACAGCTGTTGTCTATGTGCTGCCTTGCACTGATAGTCTCTCTTATCCTCTCCCCCTCAACATCACTCTTATTTATATGGGGTTTCAGACACTGTAATCCTAATTATTATGTGTTTTAACCAGAAATGGTTTATCCTACAAAGACCACCACAGCTGTATGACTGCAATAACTGCACTGGGAGTGTTTGTGAGAACAGTATAAATGTGTGTATGTGTGTCTGTGGAAGTGGGTGTGTGTGAGTGAGTGGCACACAGAGAGAGAGCAGTTTATGTGTTTGTGTTTGAGCAGTATGTGTTTGTGAACAGTATAAACATGTGTGTGTGTGTGTGTGTGTGTGTGTGTGTTTGAGGGTGTGTGTGGGGGTGGCATGGTGCCAGTTGAGAGCTAGAATGGACACGCCATGGATGTCACCATGGACACACACACAGTCACTAACACTCTGTTAAATTTATGTATTTATTTATTTATTTAGTGTGTGTGTGTGTGTGTGAGTGAGTGAGTGAGAGAGAGCATCAATCATGAAGTCTATGGTTGTGACTTTGTGCACACACACACACACACACACACACACAATTTTCCCAGTGCTCAGCAACCACAACACACACTTATAAACACTGTGAAAAAGTGCACATTAATCCAAACACATATATCATCCTGACACACACTCCTCATTCCAAGACAAACTCCTCACACACACACACACAATAGCCGAGGTGGAGGTGACTCATTCCTTGAAGAAGCACAGCCCAGATCCTTGGGACTGCCCCTGGCACTGTGGCGTCCCAAACTGTGCCACACAAGCGCCTTCAGCAGCCTGGTGCCATGCCCGTCTGCTCGCCCTTCTTTCTCTCTCTCAGACACACACACACGCACACACACACAGGCTCTCCATCTGTGCCACAGCACCTACTTCTCTGCCAAGCACTGCCACTGACAGCTGCCGTGGGATTACACTATACCACACACACACACACACAAAGTGAGTTCACATTAATGATGCCGGACACCAATCTGCATGTTTGATGTATTATCTTCTAAAAAATTGAATGAAATTGAAATAACAGATATGCATACATCAAAACAAAAACAAAGAAATATGTTGATGCATTGTAGTATGACATGATTAGGAAAGTGAGAACTAAAATCGGACAACACAACACAGACTTAATAGTAAACCAGCAACTAACACTAACTGAATGGGGCACAGCAACTCCCTTTAGTTTATTTTTTTTCTATGCCCCATTCAGTTAACTTTAGCTGCCGGATTGTTATTCAGTCTATGTTGTATCAAATTTTCTCATTCTTTTTCCTACAGACATTCCTCTGTGACTTCAAACAACAGGGCTATGGATTGAATCACATCGGATTTCTCCTTTAATATCTCCAAAGACCAATCTGCCTTTTGAAGGCATTGACGACAGAGTTACAGCTTAGGGTATTAAAGACCAAGACAATAACATGTCTATGTGAAGCCCAGATCAGATCAAATCAGAATGATGATGTTCAGAGCAAAATAACAACTAAGTTTGGGCACACAGACTTGGGAGCTTTGTCATCTCACTGACGTCACTGGTGCCAGGGAACCACGGATAAAGTTCAAACAAGGCAGGACACATGCTTGTGTGTGTGTGTGTGTTGTGTGTGTTGTGTGTGTGTTTGTGTCCCTGTACAACCCTGGTGTCTACTGTGAACCACAACTTTTTGAGAGCAGTGTGTGTATGTGCGAGTGTGAGCTGCCCCCATGTGTGAGTCTGCCCCCCCCCTCTCTGTGTATATGTGTGTGTGTGTGTGTAAGATGGAGAAATTGTAAGACAGAGAGAGTCTAATATAAAACACTTCAACATGCCACTTGGCCCCCTGAAGCAGCGTCACTCTTATAGACACACACACACACACACACACACAGGACCTCCTAAGCCCTTTGGGAAATTACTGACTAGATAAGCAGTGTGGGGATTTCCTTTGCTCCATATGTCGCCCCCTCACTCCACTCCACTCTAAACCAATGACACGGATTGACGTCACTCCACACACTCACACACC